>JAPYYZ010003587.1:0-11459 GCA_030522705.1 Eretmocerus eremicus
ACGAAACGTCGCAAATATACTTGAATTTGCAAATTTGATCGTGATTATTCATCTACACGATCCCCAGTCCTCCAAGATCAAATCAAGGAATTCCCAATTGAACATCAATTATTTCTAGTCAAGACAACCAGCAGGGAGGTGAAAAGGTCAGTCTGGCAGCGATCGTAGCCCTTGTGGCGGTCTATCCCCGAAATGCGACATGTTCGTTCACTGGAATTGTTATATGTCACACGTGAAGACGTGACAATGATGTTCAAGCATCCCTGAGCAGTGAGCAACTTATATTTTTTATCTAAAGAACCAGCAGGGAGGTGAAAGTGCCAATTTGGCAGCGTTTCTAGCTCTTCGTCGCTCTGTATCTCTAAAAGGCGACATGTTCATCCACTGGAAGTGTTATAATTATTCGTGGACATGTGGAGATGATGTTTCAGCATCGGTGAGCAGTGAACATGTCATATTTTCAACCCAGAGATCCAGCAGGGAGGTGGGAATACCAGTCTCGCAGTGCTTCTAGATCTTCGTCGCTCTGGATCTTAGAAATGCGACATGTTTATTCGCTGGAACTCTTATATGTTAGACGTGGACATGTGGAAATGATGTTTGAGCATCGCTAAGCATTGAAAATCAATCATTTCCAGTTAAGACAGTCAGCAGGGAGGTGAAAATGCCAGTCTCGGGGCGCGCTTAAGTCTCCGTCGCTCGATATCTCGGGAATGCAACATGTTCATCCGCTGGAACTGTGCAATGTTACACGTGCTGATGTTAAGATGATCTTCGAGCATCACTGAGCAGTGACTATCTCATACTTCCAACCCAGAGATCCAGCAGGGAGGTGGGGATGCCAGTCTGGCAGCGCTCGTAGCTCTTGGTAGCGGTCTATCTCCGGGTTGCGACATGTTCATCAGCCGAAACTGTCGTATGTTACGTATGATAATGTGACAATGATGTTCGAGTACTTCTGAGCAGTGAGTCACTCATATTTTTCACACTCAGAACCAGCAGGGAGGTGCAAATGCCAGTCTGGCAGCGCTCCTAGCTCTTCGTTGCTCTGTATCTTGGAAATGCGACACGTTTAGTTCCTGTGGCGGTGTATTCCCGAATTGCAACATGTTCATCTGCTGGAACTGTTCTATATTACACGTCCTGATCGACGGCTGGCTGGAACAAAGTCCCACCTCCGTGAGCAGAGAAATATAACTTTATCTCGGTTACAGATCAAAGACATACTATCTTTTTCCTGCGCTCCATAACCTGCTATCTCGCACCCAAATTCAACAAAAGCCTAAGTCCTGACCCAATTCCATGAGCTTCTGTCTCAAACTCGCGAGTAAGAAGCTCCTATCTTCAGCAGACGAGTATCGCGACCCAGAGTGCCGCTATGAGGATCTCTTGAGAGTCCTTTTTATTATCTGGAAGATAGTCGAAATTTACATCGAGAATACTTCATCTGAACAAAGATTTAAATTTGAAATATGTTAAGAATTCTTTTGAATCTGATAACAATTCTATCAATGATTGATTATGTACACAATACTGACCCGTAAATTCCATGTAAGGTGACGGTTATTGCGTTGTGGTGAATGTTGTTTTCATGGTGGATTATGATGGAATATATAAATATATATGGGTAGTTTTGGAGCAAGCTGGACCAAACCGTCACCAGGGGGGTCTGGAAAAAATTCCAAAAAATTTTTTTCATCTAGTACTATGTGAAAAGAGTCGGAAAAAATTTTTTCCAGATTTTTTTCAACCCCTGGTGAGCCCTAGGGTCCAAAAAAGGCCCATTTTTTACCCTTTTTGAGCCTATCTTGAAAAATTCATATCTTCGACCCAGGTGAACCTTTTGAGACGTGTGTGGGCGCATTTCCTTCGTGAACGCCTGCACTTTTGAAAAAAGATTCATCCAGAGTGGGATTATTGAGTCTAGTGACTTCTAGGAGAAAATTACTGGGAGCGAATTTTTGCGATTTTTGCGTCATCTTCCAGACGCTATGGCTCCAACTAGACGGGAGATAATCAAATTTTGAAAAATGTGTTCTGTAGGTCTTAAAAATACCTACAATTTGCAACCTTGAATGACTCGATATTTTATCTTCACGATGAGCTATGGCCATTTGAAGTTGAGCATTTTTGTGAAAACGGGAAACTTTGAGGTTAGGTTTCCAAAAACGTCAATTTTTTCTCACCAAACCCATGGGAAAATGTTCTCCAAGATGTGTACTTTTAGCCCAAAAAGTTTGGCGACTGCTTTTTTTTCGTTTTTTTCTCTAATAGGTCTTCAAAAATGCCGAAAAATAGTGATTTTTACGCATTCTCCCCTATTAAGGACATAGGCAGGTCGAAACGCTATTTTAGAGCGCATATGAGATACACCCCCAAAACTTTTTTGTCCCATCAAGTACAAGGAAACAATGGAAATTCGACCCCTAAATAATTTTCAGGTCCCCATATATCCTTCAAGGATACCATTTCATCCTTGAAAACAGCTTATATAAAAAATTCAATAGGCGATGAACTATCAATTTTTGATTTCTCGGGAAATTTTTCCTGAAAAATGTACCCAAGATGAGTATTTTGGTCAGAGCAAATTAATATCACACTTTATGTAGCAAAATTATGACTGATTTATTGAATACACCCTTGAAACAGAGGATTATTGCATGGTTTTGACGGTAGTCTTGAGGATCTAATCATTATAGAACTGAGTGGACTAAGCGGATTAGAAAACTGTCTGACAAATCTGTTCTATTAGACATACTGATGATGTCAGCGAAGTTTGACAAAGATCCATCAATGGGTTCATCGCCAAACGGAATTTGAAAATGTATGAATCGTCAAAAATACAAATTAGAGAAGAGTGCATTTTAAGAAAAAACTTCATCAGATGTATTAATGGTGCATTCTGAACCATAGTATTTCTGTAGAAACTGCACGATCTACTTATTACCTGATCAGTCAGTGCACCAACTCTCTTTCCACCAAGTGTAACACACTTTGCTGAGTATTTTTTTCTCAAGTTCCTAAGTCCTGTCGATAACCTCTTGGAGACATGGTTAACACATTCTTCCTTCACCACAACAACATCTGGACCATAAACTCGCTTTTCATTCAAAAATTGAATAGATTTAGCATCTCCATCAAAGATCACAGTAGTTTTGGTCAATCCTCGACCTGCCTCTATCCTTAAAACGACCGTTTCTGAGCTAGTGGTATATATATATTCTCTTATGAGAACACAACGATGAATACTGATGTTCACATAATTTACAGAAAATTAAGGAACAGTCAAGATGATTGAGATCATGTGATAAAGTAAAATCATGTCCTCACATAATTTCAATTATGTAAGGAGTCAAAAGCAGCTGAGATCATGTGGAGACGGTCAAAAGCAGAATGTGGTGCTCAGCATACTACTGTGATCTTTGATGGAGATGTTAAATCTATTCAATTGTTGAATGACGAGCAAGTTTATGGTCTAGATGTTGTTGTGGTGAAGGAAAAATGCGTTTACCATGTCTCCAAGAGGTTATCGACAGGACTTAGAAACTTGAGGAAAGGATACTCAGTAAAAGGTGTTACACTTGGTGGAAAGAGAGTTCGTGCACTGACTGATCAGGTAATAAGTAAATCGTGCAGTTTCTACAGAAATGCTATAGTTCAAAATGCACCATATATACATCTGATGACGTTTTTTCTCAAAATGCATTTTCCTCTAATTTGTATTTTCGACGATTCATACATTTTCAAATTCCATTTAGCGATTAACCCATTGATGGATCTTTGTGAAACTTTGCTGACATCATTTCTATCGAATTTGCCTCGGATTTTTCGCCTAGCGTCCCGTAAAGAAATTTGTATATACCCCCTTCAAACGGTATTGCTACTCTTCCTACTTGTGCATACAATCTGTTTGTTTCTGATCCTTCCAATAATTTTATCAGCCTGTCTGAATTTTTCTGTGAGTCTTCGAATTTCTCAGTTGATTTGTTAATTTGATCACCGTGTTCGCAGTCTTATTTCTGTTTGCTATACCTCGAATGTAATTTGTCCCAAGTTGTGTTGAGTTCTTTCCCCCGAGACGATAAGAGGTTGTCACTCGATGCTATATATGATCCTCCATGATGTTTCGGACGTGCATAATTGATTAAATCCCTCCATGATCAATCCGGGGTTGCGTGGTATTTGCTCAATATCCATCCGGCCTTCCCGAGGCTCCGAGATCCTGGAAATGGATGCTCATGTTATAAAAGGTCGTGTCGACTTTTTTGGGAATCTTTTATTCCGGTTTTGTAATCTATTCGAAGAAAATTTTCTGCCTCAACTATTCTGGACGATTTTGTATAGTCTAGGAGAACTTTTCTTTATTCGGAAAAGGGGTTGCCCGAGGATGAGGATTATCGGAAATTGCACTTCCAATCATCATGAAATAGATTCTAGCGATCCTCAAATCAAGGGGAGTCACTCGACGCTTTCGTCGTAGTCCTGAATTATTGTGTGTGTATATGCTCAACCGAAATGAGATGAGAGTGGAATGCTTAGGCGCCCTTTTTTACTAATGGTTCGTCATGTATTTCGATAATCCATGCTGGTGAGTGGTGTCGGGTTGGGCCGTACTAGTCAGTAAATGATTAATATTGATCTGTGGGTATCTATCCACACCCTTCTAAGTATAATATTTATCGACTGTATTTCAGGCGGCACACTGAATGATCTCAGAGATTCCTCGACATTAAATTCCCAATTAATTGAGCAATGGAAATTTAGCAAAAATGTACCCCTCTGAGAGTCATAAATGTCTAAAATATTAGTACATATAATGATCCGTAATTATTGAAATCGGGATTTATTGGATGTCTCTTTTGCTCATGAGATCCTGAGAGCGTCGATCTCTATTCATGAAAAGCATATTACGTATCATAATGAGGATTACCGGGTTGAGTTTTGTTTGAGATTTTTTGTTAGGCCTCGATTGGATTTCGCACTGACATAGTTTCATTTGACGGAAGCTCATTCAGTCCGATATGGAACTCGAGGCAGTCAACCAGCGGCTTCTTATCTGCTAGTCGGGTACGTAGGTATCGTTCCGGTAGTTCTTCGTAGTTTCTCAAGCTATGCTTTCCGGAATTGGTGTCTATCTTCTATACTAGATTTTTTTTGAGCTATTTACTTTATATAGACTAAGGGATTGATATAGTTTCACTGTTAATTAGTTTCCAGAAAGATAAGATTTGGAGCGGTTCATTTCGCTATATGAGTTCCATATCTTATTATAGAAGCTTCTCCTGTTTTTCCAATTTTCGAGAAAATTCTTTTTGAAACACTCTCAATTCTCATTTTTCGCATCTCTTTATTGGAAAGTTCTTGGAACATGTTTTAGTTTAAAATTTGAAACATCCAAATGGGACCAAAATTGGCCGAGATACAGTTTCATGTGTAACCGTTCTTGATGTTCAAATTCTTCTTTTTCCTTTTTTTGTTGGTATATTTTTTTGATAACTATCATACCTCTAATCCATTCATTTTCTGTTATCACCTCGCTCCCACGTGGAAACAATTTTTTTTTCTTTTGGAAGATATTTCTCGCTCCGAAGTCAATTGTTAGGGAGCAGAGTTGATTTTTTCTTGTATTCGTTAATCTGAGAATCCAATTAAAGATCCATTCAGACAGATCGGGAATCTGGCTCGTTGGTTCTCTTCCCAAATAAGTTCTGCAATCAGGTCTCTGAGTAAGGGAAGAGAGAAAATAGTTTAGTTTGGAAGGTATTCAGTAGTATGACTTGGAATAAATTTATGAGTGGATCTTCATAGAAGATCAATAATTATTCGAATGAGGTTGTCTATATTCTTCTCAAAAGTCTATGAGAGGGGAGGAATCTACGGTGGAGTTACATTCTTTCCGTACGTGTGGTTTGCAATAAGCGCCTAGCATGATTAATTTTTCATATATCTTTCAATTGGAGAAGAATTCCTGAATATCTCTACTGGGATGAGGATATTCTGATAACATTTCAGAATCGGTTCTATTATTATTGGTAGCCAAGACTGTTATGCGATTCTGGACTGAGTGTTGTTTATGCCTGTAAGGGGCGATAAAATGGAATCGGAATTATTATAGCTGTTTGCGGTGAGATTCTGGTCAAATTCACAAGTAACTGTATATCGAGGCTCTACGAATTTGCTCACCCTCTCTATGTAGAAAAGATCTCTGTCTTTATTACATTTGCTCACTGGTAGGTAGAGGTGAGATTAATCAATTTCTCATTTCTTAGAGGATTATTCTGTTATTTTGATGCAAATACCTACTCAATTAGCAGGTGAAGTGCAGGTTGAATCTCTTTGATTCTCTCCTTTTTCCAGCGTAACGGCCGTCCGCGACAATGCAATCTTGTGTGAAGGCGTTCTGCATCGCATGTCAGCGAAGCGCGAGGCAAGGTGATGGATCTTGCCTTTTGGGGATGAATTGATGTGGTTTCTGGGCTTCTATCAATTGTGTTAGTCTTACATCTCTGGCAGTTAGTGCAAAACTCGATAGACTAAATTCTCACAATCATTCTCCCAGATTTGTGATAAATTTCACCCGGCCTTTTCTTTCTCCCTCTTCTCTTAACTATATTTCCCTAAAAAAATTGCATCGTTGAACCCTTGTGGGTTATTCCCCGCATGGTAGTTTCCACGGACTGAGTCGCTCTGGGAGCCACTCACTGAGTTGAGGTAATCGAGATAGTCTCCAGTGGCCAAGGGGTCTCCCTCTTCGTTTCTTCACTGTGTGCTAGTGTCTATCCTTCTTGAAAGGGTTCACCTCCGTCGTGACCGTGGAGAAAACTACTCATATATCGAAAGATATCCTCGCACAAGGCGGGAGGCCATTCAAAATAGCCCTCTCAAGCTTAGTTTTTGTTTTCTTATGACATTGAACAGAAAATGGGTCACGCGAGCTAAAAAACTTCCAGCGAGGAAATCTGTTTGACAGTTAGATGAGGTATGTGATGAGGCGTGATATCATTTGCGCGCTCTTTCCTCCACTCTCCTGTGGTTTCATGATTTTTGAAATGTATTTTATTATTCTAGAGACACTAGTATTCTTGGACCACCTGCCCATCACCGGTGTCAATCAAGTTCGGCGTGCATATTTCTTAATCTGATATCGACGATAGGAGTATAACCGATCTCACGTCTGCCTCAATGGCGGGTTTGATTTATGGGTCAGTTTACTCTTCAAGGTGAGCATCCGTCCTCGTGGAGACAATCGTGGACCTTTTTCATATTGCGGATGTATTGGTCATTCGGGCAATCTTGGGTTATTATTTTTCCCGGCAGTGAAATTATTGAGCCGCGTGATTTTGAGTACAGGCTCTAGTAAAATGTTCGATGTCTAGAAGAATTGCATTTGTGCGATGTCGTGAGCAATTGTGAGACTTTTGACCGCTCTCGTCTAGATGAAATCAGGCGCCCGATATGCAAGACCATAATGGTATGTAAGAAAAATTTTCAACTTTCATTCCAGAAGTCTCCGATTTGGAGTGAGATGATTATTGTGTTTGTGTATGTGTGTGTGTCTGCGTGCGCGTGACTTTTGACTTGATCAAGCTATCCACTGTTGATTTTGGCTCTATTCAGCTGTAATCATTTTCTTATACTCTGAATTAAAGTAGGATCCCGCCCTTGATCCAGTTCATCGTATGATCGAGAAGGTCTTTCACGTATATTAGGACACTATTATGAAAGATGTAGACTTTGTCCATCGATCACGTCTTTTATCATCCTGTGATGAAATAAATCTTTCGTGGCATCCATTGGCCGCGCTCTGAAATTTGATGATTCAAATTCGAATAACTTTGACCAACGGCATCATTTATGTACCGTAAAATTTGTTGCCAGTTAGTTCGACTGTGCTTCGCATCCTGCTCTATATTCGCGGGGGAGTGCTACAAGATGATGGTGGGGAACAAATCGCGGTGCACTCTTGTGCCGGCCACTTTTTCCGGTTTTGCCTTGCTCGAGTTTGCCGGGACAATTTCTGGAAATTTGTTGCTCGCTCTGCGCTACTGTATCTTTTCCTCATCGAGGTTCCAGTGAAAGTTTGCAAGAGCGATGATGATATATAAACGGCACACGCAGGGTCGTTTTCTAATCGTCAACCGTTGTTGTTCGGCTTGACAGCTTTTACTATCTTTCGTTGTTTCGCTCGTCTTGACTTGATCATTTGGAATGGATCAGTCACGGAAATTTGAAGCGCCTCCTGCTCACGACGTCAATGAGAGAGATTCTCGTTGTTCTCCAACAAAGCAGGGAGGTAGAGGTGTATCTGTCGTAGCTAGATGACCCGTCCGCAAAGAGGAGGTATAGCACTCATCCAGGCATGCAGAATACATCGGAGCCCTTGTGGTGACTCCCCGTGTGGTTCGGGTGGGGAGAAAATCCTGTCAATCGTCTGAGCGGCGCGATAGGAATGGTGCTGGCCGTCATGAGCTTCCAGTTCGTCTTGTTTGAGTGCAGAAGCCCTCGTCTGGGGCTGGTTGTGACTGCGATATGTGTAACCCTAGTCAATGTACGTCAGAGTCTGCTTGTCGATGCAACCAGGTGAGTTTTTTATTTATTCCTCGTTCGGATGAGTTGCTTGTGTGGCTCAACAAGTTGTTATCGCTTTTGCAGTGTCGGTGCTCCCCGCTGCCGGTTCATGCTCCATCTATTGGGTCCACTCCTATTCTGTCACCTGAATTGTTTCATTTCGGTGCACCCAGCTTAGGTGTCGTCCCAACTACTCTCATGTGTCATGGTGCAGGTCCCGTGGTGTTTGACTCGCAAGAGGGATTGCGCTGCGTTGATTGCAGTTATTATACTCTTGGTTATATGACCTCCCCTTTTTCTGAACTCATGTCGTTTCCAACCATATTGGACCTCGATCATAGCAATATCGCCTCGACTTCGCATTCCCCTGTAGAAAATGTCGGGGTCTTGTTGGTTGAACCTCCTCTTTCCTTCATTTCCAATGAGGCTCTATTGCTTGATTTTGCTCTCAATTTGTAATGGCACGTTTCTAACTTCCGTTGTTGCTCCGTTTTTTGCTTTCTCAAAGAGAAAGCTTTGTATTCGTGACAACGAAAATCTTGCTCATCGGATGGGTCGAATCCATTCTTCTCCTCCATGACACCTCTTAACTATATGAAACAAAGCTTTTCTTGTTCCTCTCGCCAAGATCTATCGACTATACGTCACACATTTCACCCACTGCCTTCCATGAATTTACTTCATAGCATCCTTACCGGCCTTTTCTCCGTGTGTGTATGTGTGTGTGTGTGTGTATGAGTGTCGTTTTTTATTATCCACGATAACTTTTGAATAGTACGACCGATCCTCTTGAAATTTTGAGGTGTTATAGAAAACTATCAAACTGAAATTTGACTCTAGTTTGGACCTTTTATATCGAGTGCATTTTGATTCTTGCTGTTTTAATCACGCGAGTGTCATATTCCCAATTCTTCTTCATTATAATAGTATGATATTTCTTCTCTATTAGTATCCAGAAATACGAAGAACAGAATCACTGTCCATTTCCATCTAATGAATCGATTGGTTGATACACATTTTTCATTTAACCCCTTAATATTTTTCAATCAATAACCAATCACTCAATTCATATAACTTCTGCAAGAGAGAGAGGACAGTACAGGACATTCTTGAAAATGTTGAGGTTGAGTTACCGCACCTTCGTAGCCGCAAGCAGCACTACATCGCTCAATTTCATTCTGACAGAGACTCCCTCCAGACGCAGGCAGTAGAGGCCGCGCGGAGCCAGTGGATCCTCGTAATTTAGGTACCCCGCGACGTTTCCAAAGATGCGATGTTCGAGACAAATACTCTACGTGATGAGTCCCAAGATGCTATGCCCGAGTCCGGTGTGAATGTTTAGGCGACGGGTCTGTCTGAGCCTCAGCCGACCTTGCCAAATTGATCAAGCATACCTGTATTGGAAGAGCCCGCGGGGAATTCTCGATCCTCCTCGCCCTCGATCGATGACGAATCCATTCTTAATTCACGCGATGACGAGAAGATAACACGCAATCCTCGCGGCTTTATGCCTATAGTTAGGCGCATATTATCTCATCGTCGGTTAGCTCATGAGCATCGCGTTCGATTTCCTGGAGGAATCAGCTTACGCAATGCTATCAACAAGTTTTTCACTTGTCCCACATGTTATGACCTCAAATAAATCGAATATTTTCAGTGTTCCAACGCCATGCAATCTGCAGGGATTGCCGTCGTCGGCAACCCGAACCTTGTCCATTTTGTGAGGTACGAACTTTCTGAGAAAATATTTTACTGCGAGGGATTGCCAATAACCTCTCATTTCCGAGTCACAAAGATTATCTAGGGTGCATAAAACTTATCCTTGCTCCTGGTCGACGAGCACACGTGGAAAAATGTGTTCATCGCCCTGCGGTTCTCGAGGTTCTCGATAGGACTGGATCTAGTGTTAATGCGCTTCGCGATATGCTCACTTCGCTTCCACTTTAAATTTTGATTTGTACATCCCTTCTTGCACGCGTGAGAGTATTTGAGTTTATTTCGCCCGTGTGGCTTGAGATTTGCCGAACCTCCGTGACTGCGGTGTGGATATTAATATAATTATCTAGATGAAATTGGCTCTCGCATTAGTTTCTCCTCTAACATGTGAACAAAAATTCTGACGATGCCTATATGTAATCCAAAAACTGCGACTTGTGCCCGCGAGTTTATATTGCAGTTTTGAAAGAATTCCTGTAACTCAAGTCGTACAGTTCCTTCAGTCTGTTGCCCGGAATTTGACTTACAAGTAGAGGACCAACCTTGTGGATCACGGATTTGGCCGAAACTTCGGAAATCATCTTATTTCGGAGAGAAACGAAGATATCCCAGAAGGTTTATGCTAATAGGCTCTCTGTTGCGAGCTACAGCTATGGAAAATTTGGCTTTAATAGATATTTGACGTGGAAGAATTGGATTTTGAAGGTTCAACGCAGCACAAGTAAACAATCCAAATCGAACGGCACCTTGCTGAGGGTAGAATCCTTCTGTATCTGCAGACTCAGCATCTCGTTAGTACTGTTACGTCCCTGACGAGGATACTAAAGAGAGTGATTTTACCATCGGCTTGACTCGACTAAATGGCTTGAATGCACTGGAACTGAAGGGTGGGGTGGTGAAATGATCATATTAGAATATGGGAATGAATGGAATATATTCTAGGACTCGATACACAAAATAATGAGCGTCTGTACAAATGATATGAATGGGATGGCGGTCGCGTGAGCTCTGCCGGCCGTGCTCCCAAACCAGCGCGTCGCTCTCTCGGTGGCATGTCGCATCCCCTTGTTACGTCCCTGAAGGGGGTACGAAAGGAAGTGATTTTACCATAGGCTTGACTCGACTAACAAGTAGAGGACCAACCTTGTGGATCACGGATTTGGCCAAAACTCTGG
>JAPYYZ010003588.1:0-11457 GCA_030522705.1 Eretmocerus eremicus
ATTGAAAAATGAATATTCCCACAGTCTTTACGGCTAACAAAATTTTTTGGTCCATCTGAGTCCCACGTTAGTGACTGTGCCGATTTCAACTTTTCAAAGGGCATTTGAATGGTAGATCAAAAATCATCAAATTACTACTCGCAATAGTGTCTTTTGACCCGGGATGCGTACGTCCATTTCGGCCCCAAAATGGCTGTGCGAGACCCAGTTCGACATTATTTTTCGTCCCGAAGGCCCCAAATCGGCCCCGGGAACATTGATTTTTGACCAGAGGGACGAAAACTATTTTTCGAGCCCTTTCATGGTCTCATAGTCTAAAATACTCGGAAATTATGTGTTGCCAAATATGTTTTTTGACGTAAGAAAACTACAATAGTCCATTTTTTCCGTTTTGTATGATAGTGAACTAAGTATCTAGAGATATATTTTCAGCAAGTTCTTTGCACTTCATAAGATTTGGCGCGCTTTTTAGCGCAGTCAAAACCCTTAAAAAACTAGTTTTCCATCAAAATTCACCCACAAAAGCTTGGCAAGGGTCCCCAAATTGGTTTCTGTGTCCGACCAAATCATTTGAAACGCAAGAAAAATTGTTTCGGACACATTAAAAGCATATAAAGTGGTCAGAACAGGGGGTAAAACATTTTTAAAAGCACTCAAAGACTCACGGTTGCGCATAAAAATTCACATATAACGAATTATGATCATTCGCGAATGTATTTGGATCTCGAATCTGATTTTAATCACTAGTCGGCTCAATTTCTTTCAAAACGGACCTCTTCAAAGTCGATTGATTGGGTAGAGCCGGAGATATACGCGTTTGAAGCTTGCAAAAATCGTCGGGCATTTCTGGGGTTCACGGATTTGGTACCTTGAATTTTTCTGTATTTTGTTGTGGCTATATCTCTGGCTATATTGCATCAAATCGAGGCTAGCTTAGCTCATTTTTTCCGTTTTTTTATATTGGCTATCAATCAAAAATACTGTGAGAGCTACAAGATCTTCGCATGTGCAGAAAACTCCGAAAAATTTGTTTTGCATGCCAACTGGTTTGGTCATTACACGAACCAATAAGTTGGGGACCCTTGCCAAGCATTTTTGGGTGGATTTTGATGGAAAAACCCTACTTTTGGGCTTTTTAACGCACTCAAAAGCGTGCCAAAGTTTCTGGAATACGGAGAATTCGCCGAAAATTCACCTGTCGATAGTTTACTATCATACAAATCGCAAAGTATGAAAAATTTTTTACGTCAAAAAATATATTTGGCAACACATATTTCTCTAGGGGGGTCGAAAAAAATTTTACGAGTGGTAATTTGATGGGGTTTTGAAAGGTGTTTCAAAAACCCATCAACCCAACCCATGCTTTTAGAAAAGTTAAAGTCGGTCCAGGTGGTTAAAAGTTATGAGCAAAATACGAGGGGAATGTTTCTATTTATGATTTTCTCGCAAAATCACTGATATGGGGCTCAGATGAAGCATAACAATTTTTTGACCCTAAAAACTATGGAAATATTCATCTTCCACCATCTTGAAGTGGAATAAAATTTTGGGCCGAAAAGAAAAAGTCGAAGAAAACCGGGTAAAAATGACGTGGGCGCACTCGTTGTTAGTTCAGGATTAGTCGGACAGCAATAAAATAGGTGAATTGGAAAAGCGTTGTATAAGGTAAGTTAGGTCTTGGCTTTTCCATTGAAAAGCGGAATTATGTTTTCTACCGCCGTGACAAAAGATGACAAATCTTAAAATTCATGAACATTTTTTTTATACAGGATGTAAAATTTCATCAATCATTTGTTTGCAGGTTGGAATTCATTTGTGAAAATTATTACCAATGATATGCCAGAGCTCACTGAAGTGAAAAGAACTACACCTGAATGATATTGAATGAGGCTCTTTTGGAGAGGCTAGGTCAAGACAAGGTCTGGACATTCTTCCCATTTTTTCATTCATGAGGGCCTTGGGTTCAATTTTTATAAGGACTATGTTTTTTAATGTAAAACTTGGGTTTTCTAGAGCACCGGAATGAGTTGGAAGACGAATTAATCCGGATCCGCAGCATTGATTCCCCTTCAATGTATTTTTTCTTTTGGCAAGATCTCATCAGAATCCAAAGCATATTGAGATACAGATATCATCTGCTATCTATGAATGTACACATGCCTTTTTCTATGACAACCAAAAAATATTTGAAATATTTGGTCGAAAGCTTGGAATCTTGAGAAGAATCCAAGAATTAAGCTGGAGAGAACTAGATGTAGTCATGCGTAATTAAATAAGTTTCGGAGCCCAGCTTGTTGCTCAATAGCTTGTCAGCTCAGAATGATGCATGTAATAAATTTCAGAGTCAATATATGGGCTCAGTCATTATCTTTTGTGCAATGCTGAATACAATTCGAGTCATTGTTTGTATTTCAATACGTAGAGAAAATATTGAAGTAAAATGGGTACTTTCCAAAGAAATGTCGTTGGAAGTTATCAAACAGTAAAAACTAATTAATAACAAATAAATATACAAATGTTCCATCTCATTTGGAGGTTATGATAATCAAAACAAATTACAAAAAATGGGTTGCAAAAGCTGTTGAATGGATGAAAAATTTTTGTCTCATCAATTGCGTGATTTGAGTTGATATTCCGATGTAATTTTCATCTAGCTGCAAATGTTGACAGATTTATAGTTACAGATGCATGATGGAAGAAAGCCCAACTGTTTCATGATTGTGAGTTTTGCTTTTGTAAAGTTGGAGGATTCAAGGGACACTAACAAAAGTTTGATGTTTGATAATAATCTACTCACTCGAATGAAGTGGATAGCCAGGAAAAATCTTGAAGAAATCACTTTCCTCTTGATAACGGGCAATAATACCTGTCAGCACCTCAACATGTGTGTTGTTGTTCTCCCCTTCGCTCCTCTTTCTCGTTCCAAGTTCCAAGTTTCAAGCGAATGAAACACAAGATGAGAAACTCACTTGCAGGAACAAAACTGAGCGATCGCAACGCCGCTTCATTTGTTTAGCCAATTTCTGCCTAATTCGGCGAAAAAATCGATTCGGATTGGGCAGTCATTTGTTTCGTTGGAATAAGTAATTCTGCCATTGAGTGCGCGAGTCAACAAGTGTCGAATAAAAACATAAAAAAACATCATCGAAACGCTCGAATTGATGAAACTTTTTCCCACGTTGTCATGCACTTCTCTTCTACCTCTACGTCACTTCGCAGCCGCACCTCGCGCAATTCGGGCTCCTCGGACTTCGGGTTGCTTCGGGTCTGCCTCGAGCCGACAGCCTCGATCCATCTGTGCCACGTATAGTTCATCAGTGATTGTGAATTTCGCGAGGATCTGTCTCGTGACGGCTGCAGCCGTCCAGCCGGCCAGGGGTCCAGGTCGAAGATTTGATGCCTCGAAAAGTCTAGCAATCGTAGGGCGCAAAGATGGGAGGCTCGCACAGCGTGGAAATACCCGGCGGCGGCACAGAAGGTTACCACGTACTCAGGGTGAGCCAGCCGACTGCTGCTGTCAACAAATCTGGAACACTCATTCTGATTCCGAGCTTGACCCTCTTTCCTCTTGAGCACAGGTGCAGGATGGATCTCCCGGTCAGAAGGCCGGCCTCGAGGCCTTTTTCGACTTTATTGTGTCAATTGGGAACACGAGGCTCGTGAGTATTTTCCTCGTACGCTCGGCTCGCCGGCTGTTTGCTTTTCACAATCTAATTATCATGTACAGGACCAAGACAATGACACGCTCAAGGAGCTGCTCAAGGCTGGCGTTGGCAAGGAGCTTCTCATCACCGTGTACAGCAGCAAGACGCAGAAAATCAGGCAGACCACCATAGTGCCCAGTATGACATGGGGTGGCCAGGGACTGCTCGGAGTCAGTATAAGGTTTTGCTCGTTTGAAGGTGCCAATGAAAATGTGTGGCATGTTTTGGTAAGCAGTTCTTGATTGCAATAATTGATGATGAGCCATAGAACTGTGCAATTGGCTCAATTTTGGGCCACTGTCGCTAAACTCATTAGAACAGACTCACTAGAACTACTCTTTGCAGGAGGTCCACCCATCATCACCTGCAGAGCTAGCTGGACTTCGACCTTTTTCTGATTATATAATTGGAGCAGATTCTGTTCTCCACGAGAGTGAAGATTTGTTCACATTGATTGAAGCGCATGAATCTCGACCTTTGAAATTATATGTTTACAATATCGATGATGATTCTTGTAGAGAGGTAACAATTACTCCCAACAGTACCTGGGGTGGTGAGGGAAGGTATGCATAATTACATTTCATCAGATACACAGTCTAATATCTTTTGATGCCTTGAATCTAAAACCTGTCATCTATTTCAGTCTTGGATGTGGAATTGGTTATGGTTATCTCCACAGAATACCCATCAGGAATGCTGTTGACGAAAATACACATCTTCTCCCTAAGGTAGTTTCAATTAACTGGAAGTTTTGAAGGTTCTTTACTTTTAATTTTAATTAAATTTTGTGTTCCAGACAAATGCTCAGATTCCAACTTCAAATGTGCATCCTCCAACTTCAAATGTGTTGGTCAACTCGCAAACATCAAGTGCAGTTCCACACTTTACGATGCCTCCAACTTACAACTCATCCTTTGGTGATCCTGGCAAAACAAAAGAGGCTATTTCTGTTGCCTCACCCGTGGCCTCAACATCTACGACTCCTGTACAGTTCAATTTTGTTCCTAAAACGGATTCTAATGTCATTATCACAACTAGTACAATGGGCACGCCAATGTCGCAGTATAATCCTCAACAGACAACATCGGTGCCAATGTTTTCTCCTCAGCAGTCTCCAACAAGTACACAGACAAGTATACCATTCTATTCTCCACAACAACCGCCGTCAAGCATTTCTCCGTACTCGATGATGCAGACACCAGGAAGCACTCAATTCTCAACTCCACAACCACCAATGAGTTCTCCACAATTTTCTACGCCAAGCATGATGTACCCAGCTAGTGAGTACAAAGTGAACAACGTTTCCCCTTCGAGAAGTAGAGAGGAAATAATGATGCATGATAAATGTATAGATGTTTAAGAAAATATTCCCTGATCTAATAATTGTCCTCTTGTCACATTTCAGCCATAGAACCTGCTGATTATCAAGGAACACCAAACATTCCTGGCATGCCTATCAGTCCACCATCCCCAGCATTCTCAGTGAATATGTCAAGTTCAATTGAAAATGAAACGTCCGCAAGCTACAGCTCACCTATGAGTACCACCACAGTAAATCTGCCTTACTCAGTGCAATCACCTCAATCTCAAGTCGTGACAACTCCCATCTCATTGCCTGGAATGCCACCTATCACTGTCAGCGCCTCTCTACCCCAAAATCCACCTTTTTACTCACCAGTTTTACAGCAGAATCAGCCTGCCAACTCGAACATCGTGCCTCCACAAGCGCAATAAAGATTGCCATGTGGAATTGCAAGGCAGAGTTGCACCAAATGTGATTAGTGCGTGAGAGAACATTGTTATTTTTTGACTGCTTTGAAATTTGTATTTATAGGCATAAGAAAGATTTCCTCCACAACAAAGATATATTGTAGTATCAAAAATGGCTCAAAAGCATTATGAATCTTTTATAAAAGATTTATTACTGGATGAATACTATTAGAATTGCGATTAATATTGTAAATATATACACAAGAGGGTAAGTCAAAATAGTATTTTGAATTGAACCTTCCTACAAGTATTTTAGAGAGTTGAATAATTCTATTTGCATAATATTTCTTGTGATCAAGCAATGTCAGATTGTCCATCAATCTCAAGCATGTGAGAAAACAGCTATATTTTATTGCAATGTGTGCATTTTGGTGAAACCAAAATTCCATGAATCAAAACAGGAGGATTTGATACCATTCTAAGATCATTTCCTGTAATGACTCAATTTTACTTTATATTTCTGATTAGAAATTCTGTGTTTCAAAAAATCATAAATGATGGTCCTACGAAATAGAATCATAATTTGCATGCGGTGTTAACATTTTATCACATTGATTCATCAGTTGTATTATTTTTACTTTAAAGTAAGAAATAAATCAAAGGTAACAACACAGCATAATCTCAAGTTATTACATGCAATTGAATCATCAAGTTTACCAATTACTAAAGTGTTCACAACTTTTTCATTGTTTGAAATCCTACCCATGAAAGTTTTGGAGATGAATGAAACAAGTTATGAAACATATCTTTCATGTTTCCTGAGAAGTCTAAATTTTATTTTGCAAAAGCAATCATTAATGTTACAATGGTTTTTGGTATTTAAATATAAGCTGACTCACTAGAAAGCCATAAATTTATCTCACTACAGAGAGCCCTATAAAAATTCTTGTATCAAAATTTGTCCAATTGCAAATCATACTTGGAATTGAATCTAAGTCGAATGGTTACAATCATGAAGAATGAAGGAGCTGTCCACAAAATAAAGATACAACATATGTGAATTAATAGCAAATGTATCAATGACTGTATTTAACTCACTCATTGCTTACATGACACGAATTTGATAATCGGACACCAATATCTTCACTGGTTCTCTATCCCTTACAGCTTTAACAATATAGTCTGGTCACACCAGCAACAAAAACAGATCAGCTTGTGCACATCGGCAGTGGTGGCATTTAGATGATGATCTCTCTGTCGCCCAGCTCCTCGTCGCTGGGCAGATTAACTTTGGCAGGATCGATGAGGTTTGGGTCGATGAGTGGCAGGCCGTTCTGTTCTCTGTACCTGAGCTGGAGGTATGCCTCTCTCATAGCCCAGTCGCGCTGTCTGAAATCCGGCATGTACATGAGCAGCCAACCGCCGAAGGCCATGATCCAAGTGACGCACATGAAGAAGGTGACGTTCGCCATGTGCCTGTCGAGGTGCTTGTCCTCCTCGTTGAAGCCATACGACACCCAGAACTCCTTCTTTTCGGGCTTGCACTGCAGCTCGTCCGCGACTTTGCTGGAAACCGCGGCGGTCTCGCTCTTTTGGGGCCCGGACGTGCCGACGAAGCGGCACAACCTCGACGGCTGCATCGACCGGGCGGAGACGAGCCTCGGGCCCAGGCTCAGCTGGTTCACCAGCCTCTGGAAGCTGCGGACGCGCGCGAGACCCGACATCCTGGTCCAGGCTCCGCTTTAGCACGCGCCGGGAAGACGGAGCTTGTTATGAAATACTTCCAGCTGACGACGGCCGAGAAAAACGCAAATCGTCGCCGAGAGCAGAGCAGACTTTCGGGTTTTGCAGCAGTTTGCGGCGCGCGCAGCCGGTGTGTTCCCAACTCCCAGCAGGTCTTGTGACCGAACTTGATCTAGCTTGATTTCCTTGAGTTTTATTTTATTCAGCTATAATCTTAAGAATATTTTTCCTTCCCGGATATATGAGATGAATTCAGAAATACGATATTTTTGTTAATTGTGGATTCAGCCTCTTAGAGTTGATTTTGACGATATCCCAAGACTTGATGTCAGTAAACTCGTCACTACGGTCAATGTTTACATCCATTATTGCAGGAATACTCGCGCAGTGGTTACTTACGATGAATCTCAATTTTCAATGTTTTTCTAATGTTTTTCTCATGAGGGGTTGAAAAAAAAGTTTGAAATTGGTTTCAGATCCAAATTGTATCCCTTCGTAGAGGAGATTATATTCAAGGAAAACAACAATGAGAGATTGTGAACATTCAATTCAACAACTCTACAAGAGTTAATTGTTCATACAAGACACAGTTTTCCAGAATGTTGAATGATAATTGCAATCAAGATTGACATTAGGCAAAATTGATCCTTAGCTTGGACTGATATTTTTAGACATCATGGGGAAAACTATGGATCATATTGATGACCTATATGAGAATTTGAATAATACAGACTCAAAGATGAACCAAAACAAGGAGGATATTGGAGTCTACTTTATCAGAAACAAATGTGAGTTACTATATTGAGTTTCTGGCGGTAAAAAGAGGGTTGCTCATGATTACTGAACATGGATGATTTTAGGTATTCAAGCACAACATAGAATTAGGAAATTACTCAACGATGCAAGGATTTATGATAGAATTGATGCAGCAATGAAATTTATGCTGTCAAACCCTCTTTTATTATTTGGTTTTATCATTGTGACAGCAATATCGGTGGTTCCGATAATCTTATTCACAATATTTGCTATTGTCAATGTTGCAGTTGCTTTTTCTGGATTTATAATTGTGGAAGGTAAAGAGATCCCATCTAAAATCTGTTATACCTTATTGAATAAATATTAATGCATTGCTTGTTTCAGTGATGCTGTTACTGATTGGAATGACTGTACTTTGCTGCATTATGTTCTTGATTATAAGTGCTGTAGTTGGTGCAGGAGTGACACTTATTATATCATTCTATATTACATACTTCTTAGCTTCATTGATTAAGAAAAATTTATCTAGTAGACAATAATTTTATCTCGTTGAAGAATTCCAAATGAGATTATGTCATCTTCATAAAAGAGAGAAGTAATGATTATACTTACTAAAAAATATATTTTTTCCATTAAAAATGTTTTTGCATATGATCTACTGGTTATTCCTGGGTTGATTTTCATTACCAGACACCATGTCCATGACAGATCGCTCTACATCTTTCCATACCAACTCTTTTAGAGCTTTACTGTCCATATCGCCTTTGTATACAATGGGCTGTATGTAATCCTTTTTATTTGTTATGTCTAATCATTTGTTATGGAAAAAACATGGAGAAAGATGATAATTTTGAATACTCAATGTTGAATTCTCAATAATGTTCAACAATTCTAGACTATTCAAGAGATTGAATAGTAAAAAAGGATACAGCCCTGGAGTATTGTTTCTGGAGCAGAGTAGTCCCACCTGATACCGGTAAACTCCTTGTACAATTTATGTTTTCGCCTAAGTAATTGATTATAAAATTGTACATGTAGGTTGATATTTTTGAAATAAGACAGATGCTGCATTTATGGATATTGTTATACATACTTTCCTCGTTCTAGTACTTGCTCATCTCTGAGACTAGGTTTTGTCTTTTTCAGAGTTTTATGTTTTGTCTCTAACTGGGATAAATGTCGCTGAACATTTTCTTTTTCTTCTCCGAGATCTCTCTAAGGGACAATATTAATCAATCATCAATCCCTATTGCTAAGAATGAGGAAGTGAATATGACTCTTACCAATAAGCATTCCCGTTCTTTCAGCTCTTTCTCTTTGCATTCAAGATTACTCCTGCTGATTCGTAGTTCCTCTCTGAGGGATGATACCTCTCTAGAGAGTTCAATTATTTTTGTTTCATCGTCTACAAAGAGTCATGATTCATGAGTTAATGCACAGCATCTTCAGAAAATCATGATAAAAATTGTTTGTCAATACCTTTTATTTTTTGAAGGATGGTTTCACCCTTGACGTCAATATTAGAAATTTTCTGCAATAATTCCTTGATTTTTGGTAGGCTTTTTGAGGATCTTGTCCTCTCTATTAAAATCTCTTTCATTTTTCAATTGAAAAAATTAATCACAAAGGAGTCAATGTAGGTTAAGCATTGGATCTTTGAATTTTTGCTAAAACTTGATAGCTTGTCACTCTGTATATTGTCTTCAACACTGATAATCTATTTCGACAGTACCCCTTGATAGATAATCAGAATACATCTGCGTCTGCTGGCTGCAACAGGTTTTATAATTGTGTGTAATGTTTGTAAGCAACAACACAACCGCCTGTTTTTGAATCATCCATGAATGAACTGCGTAGGTAAGGTAGAGAATCTCAAAAATCTAGAATTCCATAACCTCACCTCACCAGATAATTTTGTCGCTGTGCCGGTCGAGCCCGGTTGAGCCCGGTCATTCGTTTTGTCCGCTGCAACAGCAACAATAATAACAAAAATTCACGAATCTTTCCCGTCGAGTCGCAAAAGAAAAAGTCAAAATGGTTGTTCGACAATATAACGAAGAACTGAAGTACCTTGAGAAAATAACAGAGCATTGTTGGAGGATAAAAAAAGGTTTTCAACCAAATATGAAGGTTTGTTCTTTGTATATTTGGTCTATAGAAATTCCCCAATTACTATCAGCTTCTGGATTATTACTACCTCTTTCATTGTGAAGGTGGAAGGAGTATTTTATGTGAATAACACACTTGAAAAACTGATGCTTGATGAGCTCAAGAATGCATGCAGACCAGGAGCTGTCGGTGGTTTTTTACCAGGCGTCAAGCAGATTGCCAATGTTGCTGCCCTTCCTGGTATTGTGGGAAAATCAGTGGGGCTACCAGATATCCACTCTGGATATGGATTTGCTATAGGTACACCTTGGAGAAATCAACATGAAAGTGCTACTTGTTCTGTTGGTCTTCCTAGTCTTCACAAATTTTTTTGTTCCAGGTAACATGGCAGCATTTGATATGAATGATCCAAAATCCATAGTTTCGCCTGGAGGTGTAGGATTTGACATTAACTGTGGTGTGAGGCTTTTGAGGACCAATCTATATGAAAAGGATGTACAGCCTGTTAAGGTACATAATTTACAAATAAAATACAAAGAGTTCGAGTAGGTTTGCCTGAATATATTGGTGCCAGGTAGTGTTTGACAACATCATTCAATTTGTTTGAGCTTATCCCATGATTCTTCTAGGAACAACTGGCTCAAAGCATGTTTGATCATATCCCAGTAGGTGTTGGTTCAAAAGGAATCATTCCAATGAATGCAAGGGATCTGGAAGAGGCATTAGAGATGGGTATGGACTGGTCACTTCGAGAAGGTACAATTCATATAATTGTGGTGATTCAACTTTTGATTTCATTTTGATATTCAATTCTCTCACTCGACAGGTTATATTTGGGCTGAGGATAAAGAACATTGTGAAGAATATGGTAGAATGTTGAATGCAGACCCATCAAAAGTTTCCATGAGAGCAAAGAAGAGAGGCTTGCCGCAGGTGGGTGTGTTTATCTGTTTTCTTAAGAAGATATTTAGAATATAATTATGACGTTAGAATGCAATTTGAGTAATCAACATTGTACACTTTAGCTGGGAACTCTTGGAGCAGGGAACCACTATGCTGAAATTCAAGTTGTTGAAGAAATTTACAACAAGTCAGCTGCAGGCAAAATGGGGATAGAAGAGAAGGGTCAAGTTTGTGTGATGATTCACTCTGGAAGTCGCGGCTTTGGGCATCAAGTGGCTACAGGTAGAGGCCTAAGAAAAAAAATCTAGGTTAAGATTTTTCGAAAATTTTGACATTGATGGTTTATGTTGCTTATTTCAGACGCCTTAGTTGCAATGGAGAAAGCCATGAAAAGGGATAATATTGAAACCAATGACAGACAACTTGCTTGTGCACACATACATTCCCAAGAAGGCCAAGATTATTTGAAATCAATGGCAGCTGCAGCAAATTTCGCTTGGGTGAATCGTAGTTCCATGACATTCCTGAGTCG
>JAPYYZ010003589.1:0-11455 GCA_030522705.1 Eretmocerus eremicus
TAGACAATAACAAGTATTCGTCAGCTCTTCTTTTCGCCCAAATCGATACGGTTTTCGAGAAAGTTGGGAATGAAATTCCACGTACACGGCTCTCGCATCGCCTTAAAACCTGCTAGAATACTTGAATTCTTTACTTGCAATGACTTAGATAGAGGTAGAAAGTTCTTGACCTTCCTCTGGGAAAGTCAACAGGGTTTACTGCTGTAACTTACAGTCACCATGCTATTTTATACTCGATTTTATATGTAACGTGACAACTTTAAGCCCTGTTAACTTCCTCAGGGACCATTCAAGTTTCAAACTTGAATCTCCAGAGTTTCTCCCCAAGCCAAGCACTTGATGTCCCAAAGAAAATCACATCCAATCCTATAGGATGAAATTAACAAGCGTCTTTTCTCTCGTTTTCAGGATGCAGGCTGTCAACGGCGACGAGCATCGCAACGGATCACCAACGCAGCAGCTCGGGCTCCTCGTCTCTGGGCCGTCTCTCGGGCGAGCAGCTTCACATACAGAGCAAAAAAAGTCCGCTGTCCTCGTCCTCGCCGAGCGGAAGCGGATACCTACACCAGCGGAGAAGGAGCGACTGCACCGAGACCGGTAGCATCGGCTACGGATCGTCGGCGCCGCTCGAGTCCGAGGCTTCGTACTCGTCGCACCAGGGATATCCCCCGACCAAGCCGTCCATCCTTCAAATTCACTCGCCCTGTAGACCAGCGACGACAGCCACCGTACCGGCTCTCACCGAATCTCAGATCTGCCATCGCAACAATCATCAGGTTCGTTATGAGGTTTCATTTCTTTTTTCTAGAAATTTTTTTATGGAGAAATCGATACTGTTTGTTTCGTCGCACATAGTTCGCTTTCTATTTTTATATTAGAATGACTTACAAAATACTCCTGTCTCCGTCTCGCAAACAATTTTCATAATTCGGGGGTCGATGATGAGATATAGGCCGAGAATTCGTTATTGCTGAGATATCGAATTTTCGGAGGAAGGTCTAATTATTGGAAATGAATATGGGAGTACGAGATATATGACTTATATTTCTGGTTTTGAGAATGATCCATAGAAAATGTTTATACAGCCTGACTCAAATGCTCCAGGTAAATGATCTCATTGCATGCTCATACCACTACGTCTTAGCTTTCGATAAAGCGGATCTGACTATTGTCAGGTATTCTGCTACCGCGGTTTCCTTCAAATATTTCGGTTTTTTTCGTTTTCAAAATACTTTTAGCCGAGATTCGCATATTTCAGGATCAATCTCGCCAATTTGATTACTTTCTCAAGATCCAGATGAATAGAAAATTTGATTTATAAATTTGTTTCAAAATGTCAAAGGCGTCTTTCACCCTTTCAGGAGGAAATCATTTTGGAATTCAAGAGAACTTTGTATCCAGTCGAAAAATGTTTTCTGGGGTGAAATCAGGAGAAATATAAGAAAACCAATAACATGAAAAATGTCAAGTCTTTCAGCTCTAGCATGAGTGTCAATCGAGATTTTTGAATGACTCCTGTAGATCCCGATCATCTCAGCCTCGCGTAATTTTCTGAATTTTATCAGATTTTCGCTTCCGGCGATATAAAAGTATGGTAAATCGACTGTCACTCTGTAGGTATTCATTCGGGGACAGTCATACTTACTGGAAGGGTTAACACTGTAATCTCAGAAATTCGATTTGTTCAAATGAATAAAATTCATCAAAGGCGCGTAATTTTTCTAAAAACGCTCACTTTCTTCTGTTGAAATGATTTCACTGCAAATAACTTGATTTGATCGTTTCACATAAGAAGAATTATCACTCATCGAGCTGAACCTGTTTGCGATCACGAATTATTTATTGTGCTATGCATGTATGCTCTCTAGCAAATCCTTCTGCACCGCTGTCAACGCGATAATGAAGATTGGATGCCGTGAGTCGAATGGAAGCTCTCAACTCTGTAATTAATCAAAGCGGATGCTCGGGAAAGTGGCTGTGAGCCGTCGGCGACAGATAGACATCTACCTCTTATCGGCACTCCACAGTGTCTCCTTTGAATTTTTTCATTCATCGATATCACGTGCCCTATCTTCCATCGAAAACTAATTTACGAGCATACAATTCATGAATATAGATTCCTGACAATGAATCGTCACACACTCTTAGAAAAGCTGTTCAAATTTTGAAGACGGACTTTTGTCTATCTTTTCAAGAGGGTTTTTCCCTTGACGCTGCTCTTCGTAAGCACTCCCGAATCTACTGATCGGAGTCAACCGCTTACGATAGTAATTCCAGTAATCCATCTTTTGAAGAGTTTTTTCATCCACACCGCTCTTCGCAAATTTTCTCAAAACTGCTGTTGCTCAAAGAGCATAGAGCTATTACTGCCAATGATTGATTCACGTAGAGAATTAGGGATTTACAACCTTCTCCCATCATGCAATCTCACAAAATCTTTTAGATGATTTTTGCGAGAATCTTTCTACTCTCGCAGGAAGATATCGTCACACAGCAGCTATGGACACCAAATACCCCTTCTCATATTCTAGTGCATTAAGAAAGGAAAAGTGATGGCATCCTTCGTTTTCGTCTTCTCGAATGAATCAAGGACCTAGCTCGAATTAGTGGTTCCTCCTTTGGTAATAAAGCAAAGGGAAAAATTCGACAATGAACCAATGAGTTTTCAGAGCATAAATTACTCAGTGCATACTTTTTTATGTGCAGAATCAGCAGCACCAGGCTGGAGGCAGTGGCAGCCAATCGTCGACGCCGAGCTCGGGAGCCTACGTGGACGTGTCGTCGTCCACGAGAATCACGGCTCCGATAAACAGCGGCTCGCTGACGGTAACGAGCGGAGGCTCGGGCGGCAAGAGGCCGAGGGACGCCCTCGCCAGTATCGGCAACAGCAAGGCCAATGTGCCGGCCAGCGGCACAGCTACGGCGTGGAACAGCGGCCCCGGATCGGCCGAAAACGAATCCGGCTACGTCTTCGACGCCGAGAGCGGGCACACCTACTGCAGGGGGCAGCTTTTGGGAAAGGTAGACAGAATTTATCTGGATTTTTTGCTCTCTTGGTCGAGCCGAAATTAATACACGTGGACGGCTCAATTCCAAAACGGAACCAACGCCATTTCGATCTTCAAAAAATCGAGTTGGTTATCGATGAAATAGAGTGTTTGTTAATGGCATATCCGAAAATTTCCTTTGGCATCTAAAAATAAGTAGGTATTGTCGAAGGGATCCCACCGAAAGGTCATCGCTGGGCTGAATAATCTAACCAATAAAATTTTTTCAAAGTTTGAACTACGTTTGGTCCACTTTGGGATGAAGCTGTCCATATCATTTGTTGTTCATTCAGCGAAGATCCTGCTGGGCTCTAAATGCTGATTCAAGTTAGCTCGATTGGTCGATTGCATTCTACGAAGCGAGGACAGTGCGAGGGGACGTTGAGTTCAAAAACTTCAGCCGAAACCTTGATCCTTAATTGAAACGATCTGAACCTCTTGCTTCTCGCAAATGAAGCCAGGAATGAAGACACGAATAATCGCGTGATAATCGACAGTCAGATAACGTCAATAATGAACTTTGTTCCCGTTTCACCAATTTTTTTGAATTTATCTTTGATCTCAATCTACGAATTTGATTCTTTTAAATGATATGTCTGATTTGGAGGTGGCTCGGATATTTATCTTGCTAATCCAAACATTTGAATGGCCTAATTTTAGCGAAATGCTGTTATTTTAGAGCGAGGATTTTAATTACGCATCAAGCCTCGATGTTCAAACTCAATTGCGTCTTTTGCGATAGCTCCTTATGCTGATATTTTAAGGCATTCATCTTGATTTCAAATGAGCAAGAAAAATGTACTTGGCTTTCAGCCCGTGATGACGATACATAGTCAGGAGGGCGAATAAATGTTATTCTTCGATCTACATCTCTTTGAAACAGATGAAAGAGTTAGATATTATTTAGTTAAGTTACGCATCTCGGTCTGATCATAGTAGATGAATTAGCTGATGAACCACTTTGTTTGTTAAATGATGAACCACTTTGTTTGTTAAATGATGAGTGATTAATTTCGCCCCCATTCCTCTCCCGCAATCGGCTGTGGAATAACGAATTCAATTATTTGCACTTGATCTAGCTTTACTGAGTGTTCTATCAGTATAATAATAATCCGTGAAATTCTCATCGTTGTGGCGCATTTCTCTTCTTCAATCTTTCTATTTAAAAGCGTCCTCGAAACACATCCTCATCTTCTGATAAATAAGCCCCTTAATCTTGCGAACGATGTCAAAGGGGAGCTGAAGCATTGGCCAAAACGAATATTATATCTTCTTCTGACATGTGCTTCCTGTACATAACACTCTCATTATTGTATTTTGAAGTAAGTGCAATCGTTCTAATCTGAAAATTATATTTTAATGTGGATCTTACATTCGCTTTCTCTGTTATTTTTCATTTTTTGTGGATTTTTATATATTTTTTTTTTTTCATTTGAACGAAAAATACTTTGTGCTTTGCACCTAGTACCCTGTGCACCTAGGATTCCTAATAAATTGAAGTATAACGAAACTTGATATAAAGTATTGTTGATACTGTACCTCAATGCATACTGCAGGTCATATTCTCAAGTTGAGCTTGTAGAGGATCACCGATCATGATTAAGATTCTCATTCTAGTTAACGATTGTATTGTCAGAAGAAGGTATATAGAGTTTGCCGGGGTCATATGAGGATGATTCGCATTTTTGCAAAATGGCAGTGATAGACACTTCTTCTATTTAAAACTTTGTGCACACCCACCTGATCCAACCGAGTAATCAGATGAGATGATTTGAAGAAAAAGTGCGTTTTAACTGTCACGTAAAAGTTGTACGATTGAGTGTCGTAATCACAGTATCATGTTACGGCAAAACGAGGTCGATGCAGATTTTTAAATTTGTTCACTAAACATGTAACTTCTTGATATTGGATATATGTGAGTGACATGAATATCGCATCTCCCCAAAATATACAGAATCCGATGTATGTAGATTTTTAATGAAAATGAAAAATAATTATGTTCCAGGGAGGCTTTGCTCGAGTTTACCTGATCACTGATATTGCGTCAAAGAAGAAATATGCGTGTAAAATAATTTCGAAACATCAGATGCAAAAAATTCATATCCAAAAGGTGAGATTTCTCAACAGTTGTTTGGATTTCAATCTGATTAGTTTTCATGAATGAAATTCAATTTCTTCTTTGTCAGGTTGCTCGAGAAATCAAAATCCACAAAGAGTTGAACCACATCAATGTAGTGAAGATGCATCACTACTTCGAGGACAGTCTGAACGTTTATATGCTGCTAGAAGCTTGTCCCAAGAAGGTGAGTTTTTTTTCATTTTATATCAGAATCTTGCCTCATATTTTGCGGCAGTGCCTCTCGGTAAAATTATTTTCGAATTGACTCAAGAATATTTTTTCTCGTCGCGGCCAGCTAGGCGACTACTTAGGTTCATCGCTCCTGAATTATTTGGACCCTCTTTTGGTTTCGTGAAATAGGCTATGCTTATGGAAAAGAATGCCATCTTCGATCCCCGGTACCTCCAGAACACCATCGTAGATATCTGCGTAATATGAGTCGCCTTGGCCATTCGATAATAATCGAAAAGAGAGTTTCAAGAAGCCCCGTAACGTTTCATCACCTCGCGTAAGAGGACACCCGGTCTCGCATAAAAAAGTCGGAGGAATCCACTCGCGCGAATTCCGGTTGGCGCTCTTCGGCATTTTTACGGCCTTGACCTCGGGGTTCCGTTCTCGCGCGACTCCCGAAACCTCGCGAGGCTACGAAAGCGTATTTCCCGAAACGATTTCGCCTCGCTTGGCGGAGCACGTATCTATAGAACGGCATTCAGAGATGAGCACACTTGGCCGCTCGAATCGCGGACTCAAAATAAGACTCGGGCAGCTTTTGCGCACTCGACCTCGCGGCTCGTTTCGGCCATGCGACCGCGAGTCGCGCCTCGTTTTCGCGTCATTCAACTCGCGGCTCTGTTGATTCACTCGTCTCTTCTCGGGCGAAATGTGCCCATGTCCTCCTCTTCTTTTTACTCTTGCTTTTTTTCTACTCGCGGCATTCCTCGCCGGCGGCGGTTGACGTTACGCGCGCATCTGCACTTTTTTTTCACCGAGCCGAGCAGACGTTGCACCCAGAGGCCCTGGTTCTCAATGAAAGCCGAGAACGAGCGAGCGATACGAGCTTTCCGAGGATGCAACGATGCAGCGGGCTTTCGGCTCTTGGAAATGAGTAACGACGAAGCAGCTGTAGTTTCTCTTTTCGCTTTTCTTTTCGAGCTCTCGTTATTGCTCAGCTCGAGGGGAAATGGACTTTTAAGCGCCGAGTTTTGCAAAGGTGCAACTCTTCTTCTTCACGTTGGAAAGTTTTTTTTTAGTCGATTAAAAACATTCGCGATGAGTGATGTGTTGGAGGAATAATTTTGAATCTTGAGAATTAAAAAAAAATCATTTGTGTCATTCATACTCCTGGACTGGGGAGTGTAATGTATGAGTGTTGAGATTTTTTTTTACGAAGATGCATCGTCGGCACAGAGGGTACGTTTCGTACAAAGCGACTTGCATACTGATACAAGAATACGGGATGCGTGGGAACGCAAAAGTTGATACGCGCCGGATAAAAGAGAGATACGTATTATGGACCGTTGAAGGAATGCAAGCCCTACGACTGGCGATTTACATGTAATCGGGCTTAGTCACGGATAGGCACGCGGATATGGCAACCCGTTCGCTTATTTGATACCTCAAAGAGGTGCCGCTGTTTCATTCATCGCCTCTGGGACACCAACTTGCTCTCGAGAGCGGCTATAGTATGCGCTCAGGTGCAAAGATTTGCCGTTAAATCCCGCGGACAATGCTTCGCCTCCTTGTTGCGTCATGCGAGCTACATTCCCCGATTTGTACAGCTGGCTTGCTCTCGTTGAAATTGCTGCCATTCACGACTCGTATCGAGTTTGATCTCTCATTTTTGTCTCTGATCTCCGGGATTTTTTTGGACTGCGAATCTCTGTCTTTGTCGATTCTCTCAGTTCATTTAACCGATCTTAATGATCCATATACTTTCATGCCGACCGCGACGAGGTCCCACGATAAAAACAAATCAAATCACCGTGTAATGAGGATGAAGATGAGAATACATGCATAAATTTGTGAACCAAATATTTCACTTGCTAATTTCAATACAATATGCAAAGTGAACGGCGTCGTTTCTTGGATTGGTCTTTTGATTGAAAGATTCAGTCTACCAATGAATTCCTTTGCATAGGATTGCCAATTTCACTGCTCGGTACTTTTCACTGTTAATACGTAATTCAGCGGTGGACCCATAACTCAGAATCTCTCGCGTAAGATGATCCTATCTTCAAGTGAATATGATTTTTTAGCAGAATTTTGCAAAAACAGAAAGTTTTCATCTCAATAGAATTCCGCACATCAAAGTTGCGACTCGATGATTGTTATTGACTGAATGATTACTCTAACCTGAAAACCTAGGTGTAATCGCGATCGTTCTATTCCATTCGAATGAGCAGCGCTAATTCGATTACAATGATGAATCGACTTGATCCAATCACTATACATTACTCATTATCGTTTACTGTTGAGAATAAAAGAGATAAAAAACCTGAATGTTCTGATGTGAAGATCTTGTCCCGGCGCTTTATCGCGGCCAATGTGTCGTAGCTCAATATAAATATGAAAATGTTACCGATTCATCAAATTAAGATTATTGTTAAGAATGCATGTAATCCATGTTCTTTGAAATTACGCACAAGAGAACTTGGCCAAATTGAATCTCTTCGGATCAAAAAATTTCACTCGGAAACTCGACTCTTTCAGCTGATGGGAATGTTTCACATGCAGCATTTTGACTTTACCGATTTAAAATTACGATTGATCTATAGATTATAGCGATCAAAAAGAAGAAGGGAAGTAAGCAATTTGAAAAAAAATATCAATCCGACACAGTCCGTATAAAAACTTTACTTTATCCTCGATCGGAAGCTAGGATATCGATTCACTGAATTCCTACTACCGTCATTCTCAATACCATCCCTCATCACCAGTCACCATCAAATCCGACGATGTGACGCGAATGCCAACACGATCTATCTTCCAACGTCAGACGTATCTTGGAATCGGAGTCCTTGAAAGCCTTGCGAATTTCAAAAGAAGTCGATTCATCGTTCACGATCCAGGAAAGAATGAGCAACGCCGCACCGCACGAGCACCTGTCGAGTCTCTGCTCTCTCAGAATCGATGCTCGCACGCATTTCACTCGCGACGGATGCATATCATTAGTCAGCTCTCCGTGATGCGTGTCATTGAAAATAGCGTGGGCTTGCAGCATGTAATCGGAAAGGACGTTCGTCCTGCGGGGGACAATCGCTCGTAATACATGTATCATGCGATCGGAGTCTCGCGCATTCCTGCTCGCTTTGCTCGTGCCCTGCTCTCTTCGCAAAAGGAAATTACCCACGCACCTTGGCGATGTTCTCTTTCAGCGAGTTAGCTCTTGGCTCTCTCACGTGTGAGAGAGAAAGACGCGTGAATCACACAAGCTCAGCTCGTCGACTCGCATACCTTTGCGGAACAACGGAGCGTGAAATATGCGGTTCTCCATCTAACTCACTCCCTCCCCCCCCCCTCTCTTTCTCTCTCTATATTGTTGCTTCATCGATCTCTGTGTACTTTGTTTGAGCCCCATGGAGATCTTTGTTCATGGGCAATAAATGCGAATCAATCTTTTAAATTGACTAGTCAAACATCATTGACGTAAAATTGTGATATGCATTTTTAGTAATGTGGAAGTAACTAATCTAGCGATATGTATTGATTATTAAATTATATGATCGGCAAATTAGCCAATACCCTCGGCTCGCAAAGGCTGATCATTATATTCAATGATTTGAAACTTCTCCGAGTGATAAATATATACCAGTTCACATCGATCGAGCATCTAAATTAACCCCCTGACTGAGAATATCCATTACAGTGATCAAGCGCGTTTTTCCAATATCTCGTGATAACTTGGGTTGTACAGATCATAAATCTGAAAAAACTCTGAAAATTTTCTAGGCGTGAGAGTTAACATGTTCCCGCAAGAACAAATCCCAAATGATGTGTTGTTTTTGAGAATCAAAGTAAAAACCGAAAAATTTTCGAAGCTGAAACGTTGCCCTTTTCTATCATTTTTTAACTATTTTTTTTGTTGTATTTTCTGGAAGTAGGATCTGAAGTGAGCAGGTTAATTAGATATGTACTTATATTCTCTATTAGTTCTTATACTCCCTCGATCCAAGTACTTGAGGAGTGTTTCGTCCTTTCTTCAAGGCTGATCGGAATCTTATGAATATTTCAAGTCTGTAACTTGTACTGCTTTGCCATGGGGCAATAAGAGTGCATCTCTCTGCCTCTCTCTCCCACTTCAGAGGGTAAAAGACTCACTCATCTCAGAGCAAGGAATGCTGCCGGAACTCGGCCGAATTCCTCTCTCCGACCACCACACCACCTCCCCATTTATGCACCACACCCACACACATAACTAAAATGTTCTAATCTCCACACGCGCGTTGAAATTTTTTGCAGAGCCTGGTGCACGTGCTGAAGTACAGAGGCAAGGTGACGGAGCCCGAGGCGCGCTACTACATGCGCCAGATGGTCTCCGGCGTCGCGTACATCCACAGCCAGGGCGTGATCCATCGCGACCTCAAGCCCGGCAACATGTTCCTGTCCGACCGCATGATCGTCAAGATCGGCGACTTCGGCCTCGCCACCCAGCCCGACGGCCAGCGACGCAGAGTGTGAGTGTGTGCGCCTAACGAATTACCCGCACATTTACACACAGGGTATATTATCCTCGGCCCGATGCCAATTCGCGCCGTATTTTTATCCGCAGACGCGCGCGAGAGACGCCCAAAGCTCCGCAAGCTCGCAAGCTCGTTTTGTCCAGGGTCGGCGTGTGTACCTCGAGCCGCTTCAATTGAATCTTGAATGGGAGTGCGGAAATTAGAGCCAAGACATCCTGCGTGTAAGGGGCTTGTTTTGTCTCCCTTTGAGAGCTTTTCTCGGCGCGCATCGGGTGCGAGAGAGCAAAGCTCGAGCGAGATTGGCTTCCGAGATCCGCCGGAAACGCCGTCGTCGCGATTCGAGTCGGCTGAGAGAGAACGCGCAGCGAAGACGTCGCGGCTTATTCGTTTCTCCGAACTACGTTGCAGCGTACGCTCATTTAATCTGGATACCTTCTGCGAATATATTTTGCTTGCAACTCGGAACGTCGCGGTGTCTCTTTTATTCGCACGGATGGGTAGATATATCCCTGGGAAACTGTTACTTCGGCGACGAGAAAGAGTTGTGGAATTTCAAGTATGTAAAGCTACGCGTACGTAGCTCACGTGATTCTACACCTCGCGGCTATCGTGTGAGCAGCGGAGCAGGTCATAGAGACAGAGATATCGATCGAGTGCGCTTTTCAAGATTATCCTATCCGAAGCTTCTACGTCAGCGTTTACAAGCATCTCTCGAGCGAAACTCTGCGAGCTGTTGATCGAACTACATATACTCGCCCATCGCAGCTCTCGAGAGTAAATGGAGCGTATGCAAATGTGAAGCTAAATCGATGACGTCGTATGGAAGCCAATCTACGCACGCATGTCATACGTCCTACGTTAACGGAACAAAGTTCGAGGAGCTGATTCACTCAAGATTTTTCCGTCGTTCGGCGCTCGTAATTTACCGCTGTCTTTCGCGCGCGATCGCGATTAAATCGGCGAGAGAAGCTCGTGTAAGCTCGTGCCCGCGCTCCAAACCGTTATAATGCGCGGATAAAGTCAATGCGCGCAGAAATGACTAATGATAGTGGTTTTCGCTCTGCGCATCGCGATTCTTACGCACTTTTTTCTCTGAATTCTTTTGCGATGGTGAAAAAATTAGACTTGCGTAACGAGTAACTCGTTGTGCGAGGCCCATTGTTGCTTGCTGTGATGTATAGTTTAGGTCTGATTCGACGTTGATTGGAAGATGTTTCCGTACGCACGTCTCAGAAGTGACAGGATAGCGTGTCATTGGGTACTGATAAGATCGAACTCTTTTCAATAGAAGAGGTGTCTTGGGAATTATTAAATAAGTACCGTATCAATGGAATTTGTCGTTAGCCTTGAGAAATAGACATTCTAACGACGTATGCATAGATGGTCAGAATTAAGTGTAAACTTAGACTCATTTGCTAGAAAAATAGGAGCAAAGAAACATCTTCAAAATTAATTAGTTATATTTTATTTTTCAATATCATAATTCGTAAATTAATTCATTTCTCTCAATCATTCCCTGGTAGAAAATTTCGGCGTATTACGGCCGTAATACGATAGTACGTTACTGCGAACTCGCAGTATTACGATGAGACGCTACGATCGTACTACTG
>JAPYYZ010003590.1:0-11455 GCA_030522705.1 Eretmocerus eremicus
AAGGAAAAATGAAGAGAATCGCGATCGCGCTGTGCTTGTTGGCAGTGCTGCAGGTGGAAGGAGCGAGCAGTTCGAGGAGGCAGGCGTTGAGGGCCAGATCGAGGCAGCTCAGGAGGAACGACGGTGAGTGCAAGGCATCTCTCTCTCTCGTTATATAGGCTATACTCTCGTACAATCGGCGCGCGCGACGGCCACCCTCGACAACCCTGTATCGGTGAGCGGCATCGGCAGCTAGAGCGTCTCTCCGAGTTCGCTATCGCGCTACATTGGCTAGAGTCGTGAGAGAGGGTCTTATTACAGTCGCCTGATTTTTTTTTTCAGAGTATACGGGAGTAGATAGAGCTTGTTAAACGCTACCGCGCGCGGTAGAGCTTGTCCCTCTCTGCTCCGGTGGCTCGTTGCGGCGAGAGCCGTGCGCGCACTGTCGGCGCGCTCTCAACCCTTTTGTAAAATGCTTGTAGTTGCAGGTGAAGCGCGCTAAGGGCCTGCTTCGCGACGGTATGCGGTGCCACATAGCGCCGTGTCCGCGAGAATTTTTTCGCGAGCCCGCGAGCCAAGCGGATTTATATCTTTTCGCTCCTTTTAGCCTCGCGGTTTCGCGACGTGATTATCGAAGCGAGCCGCGCGGACTTTGTGCATTGTATCCGCGGCGCCGGAAGCGCGCTCGTTCCTTATCCAAATTGGCTCGCGTTTGTCGGAAGGATATATCTGGCTCTGGCGCCTCTCGCAATTATTTTTACTCGGATCGATCCGCTCTTTTTAGTTGGTGTCTTGGGTGCGTTTGTTCTCGTTTTTCTCAATGATTCTGAACTGCGCGCACGAGTACTTACATCTGAAAAATTTATGATTCCTTAATTAATTGAATTTAGAGAAGTCATCTCATTGAATTTTTATTAAATAATGCTTCAGTGATGGGTTCGTTGATTGAGGCTTATTTTAATATCATGATGAAAATCTTTCAAACGTATTGATTTTTCCACGTGACCCATTCTCTCTTCGCATACCCAACTTCTCAATGATAGTTATAGTCATTAGCAAGTCCGATGGATAGTCATTTAAATTCAGACCAAATCTTTTATAGCGAATGAAAGAAGAAAGTTCATGTAAAAAGAGAATGCCTGACTGGCTCCGCCCGAGGCTTTACTTCCACTTTGTCATTTAATTTTCCAAGAACTTGAGCTCTGTTTTTAATGGGCTATTGCGTGAGCGATATGCCTCTAGATAATCATGCATACCATTGCTCGAGTGTGTGAGCTAGCGGGGCTGATTTATTCTACCTTCTGTATCACATCAGTTAAATCTCGAAACAAGTTACATTCAGCAATCAGCAAATCTCGTCAAGTAAAATTAAGATGACTCGCATCCAGAACGGTGCAAGTTGATTTTGAAAATATTCCATTCTGACCTTTTCGAAATAAAGTTGGAACTCCAAGAGCTGATTCCTCATAATGATCATTTTTCTGAAAAATGTCACCGACAAGGCGCCATTATGGGAATAGCTCATCTCCATATTTGACATTTTGTCAAAGACTATTTTTGAATTGGCAGCTAAGTTTCCTTGAACAGCAAAAATGGGAGGAATTTGTTGAATAATGACTATGTCGTATCAACGCGCTGACTTGACTCGAGGGAAAAAAGCGTTCAATAAAAGTGGCTAAGATTTTGATCATCTGATACAAAATTCAACTAGACACAGATCCAATGCCCAGCTCGATATTAGCAACCCGCAGGGACTCTATACACTAACTGATACCAAAAACCCCAGCAAAACTTGGCTCACAAATTCTGCCAAAAACTTCAAAAACAAACCCACTCTCGACTCCAATGAATCGCAAAAGTGACCCCACATCTCATCCTGTAACGACTCCACCCTAAGAAGGACCTCAACCCCATACTCAACCCCCAACCCCTAAACCCTCCGAATCTAACCACATAAACCTTCAATCCTTTCAGATTCAAGCCACTGGGACCCAACGCACAACTTGGCAAACGCAGTTGAACCCGCAGCCAACATCGAGTCGCGCCAGTACGGAGGCTACCAAGGGGGTTACGGCGGCAGCGCGGGTGGCTACCCCGGTCAGTCGGGCTCCGGTGGCTACCCCGGCCAGTCCGGCTCCGGGGGTTACCCCGGCCAAGGAGGTTCCTCCGGCTACCCGGGCCAGGGCGGTTCCGGAGGCTACCCCGGCCAAGGTGGTTCCGGGGGTTCCGGTGGTACCGGGGGTTCTGGGGGTTCCGGGGGTTCCGGGGGTAGCCCTGGATCCGGTGGTGCTGGTGGAGCTGGTGGTGCCGGCGGTGAAGGGGGCGAAAACGAGATCCCCAGGCCGATCCCCGGAGGTAAGCCGGGAAAACCCCAGAGGCCACCCGGTTGCCTGGCCGACAGGGGACAGTTCCCGAGCGCAAAGAGCTGCGCGAGCTACCTCAACTGCTGGGACGACGTGGCGATCGAGCAGCACTGCCCTGCCGGACTGCTCTTCAACGAGAGGAGGCAGTACTGCGACTTCCCCTACAATGTTCAGTGCGGTAACAGGCCCAGGCCGACGCAGAGTGAGTTTTTAACAGTCTCGATGTATATATGCGCTTCGGATCGGTAGGCACATTGCCAGGTCAAGTCGGATGTCGGATTGCGTGGTCGGATTCGCGTCTCAAGGATACCGAATTTGCGTTGAATTTTCCATATAGGAGATCGAAAGATTCTTACTTCGATATTATTTTTTGACGACAACTAGAAAATCGCGAGAAAATTGATTGTATAAGTTGCAGATCTAATGAATTCCATCATTTCATCATTAATCATGTATTGTACGAAAAGAAGTTGCATGAAATTGAGCAATCTACCGTATCGTTTACTCGGATCAATCGCAGAAACCTTTCAAATCCAAAATCCGAAATCTTATCTCGAAAATGGCGACATTTGCGGATGATCAAATCGCCAAATGTCTCTCGTTTGGACTCCCGTTTACAAGATGGTCAATTTGACACGCAAAAGACAAGAAATCAAGATGTAAAAGCTCGTCGAAAATTCGTCGCGATCGGCAATTCGAACGAAATAAAATTCGAGCAACAGTAAAACTTTACGAGCTGCAGTATTCGGCGACGGTTCCAAACAGGAGGACCCTTACAACGGCAAAAAGATGACGCCCAATCACCCGCGTAATTCGAAATGTAATCGTCAATCGCGTGAAAATGCCCGTCTCGAATTTGAAGCAAACATCCGTTACAAGTCGCAATAAAATTTCAATTCGGTACAGCCTCCGATAAACTCCACAAACTCGGCATCGGTAGCGGAAACCCAAAAAACGACTCCGAGCCCCCCGGGGACCCACTCGCTCGCGCGCAATTCCACACTCGATATAAAAGCCGTAAAATCCGATCCCGCATCTCCTGCTTCTCCTCCAGTACCACTATGCAGACCCCATATATTCGAGATCTTCTCCTTCTCACAATCCTACCACGCGAGAGTCTCAAAAAATGCAACTCTGCAAGATTCCATACGTCTTAATATTTTTTTTATCCCCTCGTCCCGCGGTGCCCATTCTTCGTCGGTCACGTGCTTCGTTATGTCCTTAACCCCGCGAAATTTGAACTGCCGCAGAGCCTACGCAAACTTCGAAGCGATGCCCCGAGCCGAACGGCAGGTACAGGAGTTCGACCAACTGTTCCGAGTTCTACGTCTGCGTGAACGGCAACCCCGTCAAGTTCAACTGCCCCGAGGGACTGGCCTACAGCGAGGTAAGACTATACAACCCCCTCAGCTATATTTAAACACACGAGGGGAAAGTCTTGGCCTCTCAACGACCTTAAGAAGCGCTCGTTAAGGCCGAGATCGGCCTTTTACGAGCCCTTTGCTAGTTTGTAGGGCCTATGTAGCAAAGTGGAAGGCGTAAATCCAAGTTTTACGCGCGCATGCTTACGCGGGACCTGTTTTCCACTCGCTGCGCATTACTGCGATTCGCGTATTGCGAGGGCCACACTGGAGCGACTGTCGCTTGGTGCACTCTCGATTATTGTTTTTCAGACTCGAGGCAATTACATGCGCGGATAAGCGAGAGGCAAAAGTGCGCGGCTCGTTTTACCTATTGGTTGTAGGTATAGAGTGGAGAGGAATTGGAATGAGCGCGCAATGCGATTCTATATATTTTTCGGAACGAGTCTCGGTGTATAAGCTTGCGAAGGTGGTATCGTGGATTTGCATAAGAGCGTTCTTACGCAGTTCCCAGTTTTCTCTGCATCCGGGGCGATACCGGTGTCATCGAATTGGCAATAATTTTCATAGCGCGATCTCGATCGCGGTAAAAACTTCTTGAGAGCGAAAAAGATTTGAATCTCGACCGTGGATCGTCTGGACTTGCTTTGCCTGATAAGTCGTCATTAATTTGAGAAGCTTTGCGAGAACCGAGGCACTCTCGGAACCTTTTACTCCTCTTTACAAACGTAGTTGCGTAATTTCACTCGCAACCGTGAGAGCTTGAATTTTTTACACGTAACGGAAACGCTTTGAAAGATCCGCAAGACAAGTTTGTCGAGATGTCGAGCGGATCCTCTCGTTTACTTTCGGGCCCTTGACAGCACAATCATATTACCGTCGAGATCTGTAAGGTGCAGATGGCCATTTTTTCACACTTGATTTCTCGGAATGTCCTCCCGGCCTTTTACAGCGAGACTGCAACGTACACTGGATGGCACGTTTCAATCCTTGTCAGCGACTCGCACCGCAAATAACGCGCAAGCTAATTGAATCCAATGCGAAACTGAGACATTTGGTCGTCGAGTGTACTCGGACAGTGCGTAACAGTGCATGTCGGAGCGAGGCCGTTCGCATATATTTGTCGCGGCTTCACTGGAGGATCTACTTTCAATACATCAATCTCACTGTGATCTTGAAGGGAATAAATCTCAATTCTGTTCTTTTCCAATTCCCTTATCTTTTCTCTCAACTCGTTACTTCTTTCGAGAGGGGCACTACAAGTTTCCGCGGTGAAAATCATGAATCGACGTCGAATTTTCATGATATTGTGTCGATGAGATGGTTTAGTTGCACCCTGATTTTGAAACCAATCTCCTCCACTTCTGGCCGAATTGTGATTCCTGAGTCATTGAGTTTTGAAATATACTTTGATCCAGTCAACTCTGAACTTCACCCGCTGACGAGTCTTTGAAATGGAATGTCGACTTCGTAGAAAAACTTACCTTCCATGATACTATGATTCGGCATACCTTCACATGAAATCGGCCCCGTACGTCGACAAAAGTCTGCATTAGGCTTTCGAAAAAAACGGAAATTTGAAGAATAAGTGAGTGGGACGAATTGGAAATGTTATGTTTCATCAGATGATTTGAGTCCGATTGACATACTCTGATACCGATATCAGAAAATTGAGGGTTATGTGCTTGTAAAATCGGGCACAAATCGAATTTTTCAATCATTGAAAGGTATTTTGGAATGAGCAGAAGAAAAAGAGAACTGGTCAAAGTATATTGGAATTGGTTCAGCCAATTTTTATCGACGTGACTTTGGGTGAAATAAGATCTGCAATTTCAGGGAACAGTTGAAAAATAGGAAGCGCATGAAGCATTCTTCATGAGTCCAAATCACTTTGTACGTCGTAATTCTACATAACAAGCGTGGAAAAAATGCACGGCCAAGTCACGCAGTGCGTGCATCCGAGATCTCAGAATATGGTCTTAACGAGTACAAGTACTTTATCATGTTATACTGTAACGTGATCAAACCTTCATGTCCGAGGATACTTTTCCTCGATTGAATTCATCTTTTCCAAACTTCTGCACTTTGGAAAACCATATTACGTTAGGAATCGGCCCGTCGGGTGATTTTAATAGGTTATACTGTCACTATGATTTATGTTCTTACCGGGGTCATACGAATTGTCAACAGGAAAACGCCCCTCGGTGTAAACTCCCGCAACCGTCTAGGAGCATCCCAATCCAATAGAACAGATGCATCGCCCACCAGAAGAACCAACTCCACTCACTCGCATAGCCAAACATAACCTATCAATCTTCGCCCCCCAGGACACGCAGATCTGCGACTACCCGGAGAAGGTCGACTGCAAGGGCGCAGCAGCTCCCAGACCTCTACCCTCGACCACGGAGGCGCCCACGCAGCCGCCCACCAGGCCCAGCCAGAGGCCCCAGAGGCCCACCCAGCAGCCCCAGCAGCCCCAGCAGCCCGACGAGCCGAACCCCAATCCGCCCTACAACCCGGACGAGCCCGAGCTTCCGGCGCCCATCAATCCCTACAACCCGGCCAACTCGTTCCTCATAAGGGCCAAGCCCGAGCAGTTCTGGCAGAGGCACGCGGCCAACGTGGCCGTCTCCGCTCCGATCGACCTCGACTCCCAAAAGGTATGCTCTTGTATTTCGCGCGTACGCACGCGCGCGCGCCGAGTTTGCTCTCCTCTTGTATTACCCTGCACCGTTCGCCGAGAGGAGTTTCGTGGCCGTATATAGAGAGGAGGAGCAAGCGCCGAGGAGTCGAGAGTATTCTTTTTTTTTTTTGCGAGGACGAGGAAGCCGCTGCGAGCGCGTGACGGATGATTTTTTTCGGGACGTTTGTCGTCCTCTGTCGCGCATACCGTATGTGTGCCGCGCGCGGCAAAAACCCAGTTCTTGCTCCTTTTTTCGGTACGGCAGCGCGGCGATGGCGGAAAACGAGATTGCGTCGGAACGAGACGACTCTCTTGGTATGCGGTGCGCGGTATTATCTTTCTGATGTAATATTTTCAGCGGCTCAGAGAGAGGGTAAGGCGATCGCGATTCGAGATTTCAATTCGTGAATTTTTCGGGGCTATGTTCTTAATTTTGTTCCCGCTCGAGGAATTTCTACTCAAACAAGCGGATACACAGTAGAGTTATACTTTGCGAGATACGAAGGGCATTTTTGCGCCCGGTATAGCCTCGAGGCACGCCACGACTCGATAATTCGGAGGACGCGTAATTGGTATGTGCCCCGTCGAAACCGATCTCGATCAAAAAGTCGCCTTCGATCCTCCTGATTGACCGTGGCGTGTAAAAAGTAACGACTCGTCAGTGTCCAGAATCATTCAATTGGCCATCTCGCAGCGCGGTATAACCATGTGAAGCCACCGCATAACGAGGAAACTAACTGCCCGCGACATTCGAGCGCGCATAAAATCGGCATCAAATCGATGACGGCGATCGAGTCCGATGCGAGCCGCTAATTCGAGGCTTGTCGATAAATCGGCTCGATCGGTAACAACCGGTCGCCCAATTAAGTAATACTCGAGATCCTCCGATGCTGCCTGACCCCAGATAGAAGAGGATCGGTAACTGCCAGAACGTTCCTCTCGGAATTCCGTAGTATTCTAACAGTTGAATCTGTTCGCGCAGTCACACAATGTATAGAAAAACATTCGCTAATGGTTTGGAGGCCGAATGAATGGAGATTTTTCTCCTAACTGTCGAGAAGCTATGGAAATTACAGCAGCAGATTTTTGACAATTTTGCATTTTGCGTTATTTCAGCAGCAGGAATTAGTTGACCAGGAGCCACAGCAGTCGCAAGTGTCGGAGGATGAGGAGTACGGGACGACGACGTCGCAGCCGCAGCAGGACGCGTGGAAGGTGTACCAGGAGATACCGCCCCAGTACGCAAAGACGCCTTGCATCGACAACACGGTGTACAGACTCGAAAACTCGTGCTCGAACGTCGTTGTGTGCAGAGATCAGAGTCCCCAGCTGATAAACTGCCCGAACAAATCCGCCTACGACTCGCCATCGGGCTCGTGCAAGCCCGTCGACCAGGCCAAGTGGTGAGTTATCCTTTCTTCTCTCGTATACGGTTCTTTGATCGTGATTGAATAAACTCAATTTCATCGTTTCCCATCGACTAATGCGAACTTTTGTTTGTTTATCCTCGACAGCATATTCGACAACTAGAGAGACTGAGTGAGGGAATCGGTGTGCCGTGGGCCGACTGCGATGCCGACCTGCACGGTGGATCTGAGACTGACTGAGGTAGCATGATGCGAGACCGACTAGTGTACTTCTGAGCTTAATTTTCGCCCTAATTACTGATTATTATTATTATAACTGTAATAATTATTCGATTGAATAATTGTCTGTATCTCGTGTGGTAGATACTGTAAAGACAAAAATGTGACTGATATACTCTTCGAGAAATCGGAGAAGGATTATAGTATGTATTATATACCTACTTCCATGATTGTAAGTAAAATAAATTGAATGAGCCTCTTCATTGTATGAAATGAAATCCTGTTCTTCGATTGATGATACATTCCCGTTGCCAACCGCCATCTCGCGCTAACGTTTCTGCTCTCAATTATTTATTCACAAATGAATAGTAGAAAGAATTTAAAAGTCTCTGAACAAATCCGTCTGGATGAATATAGAGCTTCCTCTCTGACAAAACTGAACCAGCAAAAATCACTTGGCATGGAATTCTCCATCTTCCATCCATCGGCTGAACCGAAAATCCAAGTTGGACCCTTTTTGGGCCCTTATGCACTATTCATGCACTATTTTCAATATTTCCCTGGAAATCAATCGAGAAGAAGAATGGGTCCTAATTCATCTAGTTCTAGGGGTTTTATCCAAAATTCATGAGGGAAGATTCCAAAAAATTACCTCTAAAATAATTCTCTACAGCCTATTGATTGGAACGTGTATTAAAATTCCATGATGAAACCTTAATGTAGCCCTTATGACCTGATTAACGTCTTATTCCATCGAAATTCGCCCACTTACGAATTGAAAAGGCAAAATATTATTTCTTCTCAGTCTGAAAGTGCGTATCATCGATATACTGCAATTGCGTCCAGTATTTTCGATACGCATTGATTACACATGTATCTATGATTTGCCCGCTTCACGATCGTACACCTCTACACGACGAGAGCGTGTCCATGTAAGTTTTTGCGACCGTCGCACGATGCATTTGTTATCCCCTCCATTCAGTACACAACTTGCAAATGGATTCACTTGGCGGAACGTTTTCTAGCTGCCTCCGCGGTCGCATGAGGAGGTTGGAGGTCCGTATCTTCGACTTTATTCATTGAAAAGCGGACGAATGGTCTCCAAACTTCTTGCAAGCGGCCGGAAGAGTATACAAAATGTGAGATCATTGCAACAAACCTCAAAGGTCTTATTATGAATTGTTAACTCCACCAGTGAAGAGGTGTGAGTGTCAGGTGAGCACAAATATATATCTTCATCGAAGAGTCGAGAGTGAAAAGCGAGTAGATCGTCGTCGCGCTGTCGAGATGGCTGGATGCCACGCCACTCCCTCGAGGAAGATCTAGTTGCCTCTCCTTCTCTGCTTCTGGCGTAGGTCTAAAGTGTACGACGCTTGAAAGTGTCTATATAGGCTCGAGGTGTCCGTTGAAAAGACCGAAAAGTAGGATGACAGAGTAATTATCCAAAATTGCCCGCCCCTGTGTTGAGGAAAATTTTTGGAATTTCATATGGGTGCCACGAAGTTTTGTGGTGTATCCACGAAACCGATGGAATTCTATGGGACTCTATGGGATCACTTGGGATTCCAAGAATCTTTTCATTATAGTAAACAGATGATTTCGAAGAGTCCCATTGTTGACAAACGATTACGGATGGTTCATTTTTTGCTGGAGAATTCTGGATGACTCCGCTCTCGTTCAGAAATTAATAGGAGAGTTTGTTTCTACTCAGGAATTTTTGGATAGTTCCAATATCACCAAAGCACTTTTGAATATTACCTTTTCGACACAATTTTTGGATGGTATTTCTAGCAAATGATTTGGGATACTTCTTCTTTTCTCGAGATTTCAGATGACCCTTTTGCCCAGAAATTTTGGATGGTTCCTTTCTTGCCAATCGATTTTCGATTATTTCTTTTCAACCTGACGACTTCCGACGATTCCTCTTGTACCCTTGGCCATCGATGTGAAATTGGGGTCTCACAGAGGTTATTATGAAGATACATCTAATATATACATGCGAACACGGTAGAACTTGATTCTATAATGCGAGTTTATTTAGCTTTCTCAAAGAGAAAGTATTGTATTCTTTCTAGCGAATCTGCTTCAAATTTTTTCCTTAGCCTTTCCCCCCTCCTCATCTGTTCCTTCCAATCAAATCCCGAAATAAGTTTTCTTTATCTACTCGACTAAACTTTTGCTTGCTTTTCTTCATTTTTTCCCATCCCCTACCATAATCTCTCTAAAAAGCAATTCATTCTCACATATCTCCGTGTCTGAGTGTATGTGGATCTGTGCGCGGACAATCTTTTGAGACACAAAATCTTCTCCATTTTCCCATATTTTCCTTGGAAAATTTGCACACTCATTCACAACCATGTCCCCGAGAGACCAGTCATATTTGGGCTTTTAACCTCACATCTTTATTCTACAATGAATTTTTCAAAAACCGTGACTCACATTTTCAATTTTTACTCTTTTCAAATAAAATTTTTTTTTCCTGCACTCTTCAAACTACCTCTCGAAAATTTGAGGTAAATTATTCTTAGATTATTCTTTCATGCTCTATCGATCGGTCACCCCAGAATTTCGATTTTGACCAATTAAATGAACCTTTTCGCCCTTTTTGCCCTGTTTGCCCTTTTTCCGAATTTATCGCTCTAAAACTTCGCGGAAATCATGCCTGGACTATTTTATTACCCTCTGTCAATTGGATATCTCAGAAGTTCAATTCTGCTCAATGCAAGGCCCCTTTTGCCTTTTTTTGCCTGTGAGCAGACTTGCTTCACCAGGTAATCCGAGGGGCTGTTCACTCTCGCGTCCTACAAAGGACACCAAAGATTTTCGAGAGGCGCAATGACGTAGTGGGGAGCCGCGAGATTCGGAGGGACGCCGAGAGACGCCAAACGAGAGGCGAGAAATCTGCGAGATGCAAGGACTCTTGGGATGCCGAAGGGACGCGAAAAGACGCGAGAGGGAGATGCCGGATGCAAACGAGACTCGCGGCGCTTCGCTCGGTCAACGCACAGCAGACGCTTCATATGCTTTGCTCCAGTGCTCCAGTTTGCGATCTGTCATCGGAGCAACACGACGCCATCCGAAACCTTATTGAATTAGTGTATTCTTCGTGAGGTGTATACAGTAGTGGATAACCGAAACTCATACGGAAAAAGTAATTGGATTTCACCTTGATGCCGATCTAATGACTAACGTCTTTTTTTGGCCAAACTAATAAAGAAAAAGGAGATCCCGATCGAGAACCTATCGAGCTATGGGGCGAGCCATGCGGAGTCTTCGTTGGATCTGTTTCAAGGCGTGAAGGTATCGTATCATTTCAATACAGAAAATCCGAGCATCAAATCACAAAAATGAAACCCAATGATTTCAAAGTCTCAAACATATAAGATTAAGGGACACATTTCGTTCACATTTGATTAGCCATCACGATTGATTTTAAAAAATGTCCACAATGAGGCAATAGTTCAAGTCGGTCAGAGTAATCAC
>JAPYYZ010003591.1:0-17164 GCA_030522705.1 Eretmocerus eremicus
CTTGGGCAAAGTACTACTCTTGGTACCTACTTTCAGTAGAAAAATTGGCGAGAAATTTTGCGGGGGGGCTGCGCACGATTTTTTAAAAATATACTGGCCCGACCCATATATATATATTCTTCCTATAACCTTGTTCCTAAGATCCTTAATGGCATATCGGGGCTACTCTCTCTACTTGGGTCATCGTATTCCGACTGGTCAAGGATCTCAATATGAGAATTGAATTAAATGTACGTTAGTATTTGAAATCTTATCTCGGGTGTCTCATAGTAAGTGATTCTCGTCCTGCATAGCTACAGGTCTCTATTTGGATCGCGCATCTACTACATGGAATACAACGACAACATGGTGTAAGAACTATCTCTAATCCATCATCAAAGCATTTCTCACACATGAGGGATGTCGGGAGGTTGTTGGGTGTTTTCAGTTTAAGTGTTTCAGTACTCGTAGGTTTTGGTCTTCGGTGGTCTCTCTTGAGTTCATCAATGTATTGCCTCCCTCCTCCATTCCTGACGTGTTCGCAAGTGGGGAACCAACGACCGTGTTCGATCCAAACGTCATCTGAGAGTTCCCATTGACTTACAGCTCCCCCGCATTAGAAACACGTGACGACGTCTCTTCGATTGGAATAAAAGAAACCTGCTTTTCCTAAGACGTCTTCCAATTGATGCATGCCCGTTGGCTATTCGGCAAATGTGTAGAGTCGTTCTCCGTAACTGGTCATTCTTTCATGTATGGCACAATCCTCATGAGATTCTGGTAGCCCTACTCTCATCAAATCTCTTGGAGGGTAGGCAATTTCTTTCGTTTGTGACATTTCTATGATAGAAATAGCAATAAAGTAGTCTATCTGCATTTCATTGTAACATTGTGAGGTCAAATTCTTCTAAATGAGAGATATAGGTGCCATCGCGTTCTAAAACTGTCTCGGCCTGTACATCAACGAATGATTCGGTTCTAACGAGTTCGCATGGGTCTTCAATATTGTTCAATACTCCAGTGACTTTTGTATTACGACATGACAGTCTAATTGATGATTCTTTGTTTGTTGAGAAGGGGTTGAGTATCTTCTCAAGAATTGTTTTGACTAAGAGTTCGTTCTTCAGAAGTGTCCCTTCACATTTCGCACATTCCCATAACCAGGGTTTTATAATTCTCTCCATATGTAGTCTTTTGTTCCTAGGCGTTGAGAATCTGAACTTTGTTGGCCGCAAGGGATACATAGTTCCTTCCGTTTTCCATCCAATTCGAAAGTTTCCGCCATGTACAGTTATTGAATGGGTGCAACATGTTCCATCATGATAGCCTGTAACATGTATATACTTGCAATTAATCCATCGTTCCATGAGCAGTATTTAGGGATCTGGTAAGTGATGCATTTTTCTCTCATCTCTTTGTGATTAGTGTGTATTCATAGAATTGCTCTAGTATCCCTCGTCCCCCAGTTAATCTGCACCGGTGATAGTTGTGAACAAGGTTGTCGTTGGTTGGTCTAATTCAGTATGGCTTGTATTCCATTGTTGATCCGGATTCCAATGGATGCGTTCGGTCCGGGACCATATCTTCCCGGTTCTGAATCGATCTCATCTTCCGAAATGTTCGAACGTATTACTTCTATATCCGATTTATCCTCTCGGTATTTTCTCTCTCTCCTCTCTCGGATTCTAGCATAACGCCCCTCGTGGTGAATCATATGTTCTGTTTGAATATGGTTTTCTGTGCATAGTGAGCAGTTGATTACTGGCCATTCTTGGAGTATGGGTCTCCGGCAGATATTGCAATTCAAATACATTGCTCCTCTTGGTGCACTTGTGTGTCAGACCGTGAATCCACTCACAGGTCCACTACAGGCAAAATGGTGTCTACGATAGCATTGTCCATCTCCTACTATTCCAGTTCAAGCACTTGCGCAGGAACACACTAGGATGTCTTCTTATGCATGCATACTCCAACATACGCATGTATACTTTAGGATGTTCCTGCGGCGGAATCCCATCAAATGGCGGTGCGTCCATTCCTTGAATGATTGTGATACCTGAGTGGGACAGAGGAAAACTATTAGCTTCGTGATGATTCGCCTGAGGGTTAGTCTATTCACAGGTTCATTAATGGGAACGATGTGAGGATTCAGTGCGTCCCAAGTGAGGATAAATTCGTGGATATCCTCCATGTCCACGATGTTGGTCCACGAGTTCTCTGTTGTCGTGTTTGTCTTCGAGATGACTGGTGATTGGCGTATATTCTAGTTGAGTTGAATAAGATTCTTCATGTTCGATCCTATATTCCCAATCGATCTCTCCATCGTGGTAATCTTCTCCGAGATGCAATAGGAGTTGTGTGATTGGATTCCAAATTGCTCCTATGATATGGATCGACCATCCATATGTACTATGAATCGCGTAGCCGTGGATTACAGTATCGACGAGAGGCTTGATTATTCTCAATAAGATAAATATTCCTATGAATCCGGCGCTGATAGATCCGAATGTAAGGAAACTCATCCACATCTTTGCAAGTTGATGCGGCTGATGGTTCCAAGGCGTCGGTATCCATTAGACCCATGATAAAAAGTCCACCTCTGAGGGTTTCTAGGCCCGCAACTCCTAGTGCCACAGAGTCGAACACTGGACCTCTTCCGAGCGGAAACATTATACGGTCTCGTAGTCTATTTGTGTCAGCAGTGGAGTACAACCCACTGGTGGCTAGTTGCGCGGGGTTGATATAATTGAATGTCGGGGTGGTTTGTGGTTTTCAATTTTCAGGATCCCTTCTGTAGAATATGTCTGGTGAGAACTGTGCTCATGTATTATTGATGAAGTACATTGAAGGCATAACACGATTACAGGAGACTTTGGTTCCAGTACGAATGAGGACTCACGTTCTTGGTGACGGAAAGTATCCTTCCTTTCCGCGGTGCACAGGTGATTGTTGATAACATTCTTTTGTAGGTCATGATATTACTGCTGTTCTTAGGCATTCTACTAGGTGAACGACTCCACCGGCTAAGACTGCCATATAGCCTGGAGCATTCATGAGTCGATATGCAAATTCATCTGGAGCTTGAGTGCCTATAGCTAGAGCGTTATTCAGAACTTTCCTCTCTTGTTCACACCTCTGGCGTAGTGAATCGAAGTACAAACGTGATATTTGTCTCCAGATATGTTTTTTCACATACACAAATTTCGAATTCATGTATGAAAATAGATCTATGTTTCCTACGGCGACATCTTCAGTTTTACGAGAAACGGGGTCTCCTTGTTCTTCTAAGACAAATAGTCTTGGATGTTCAGTCCTGATGAACCTATGTCCACAGACTGATCCCTCTGAGGTGGTTGACAATGCAAAAGTAACATCCTCTGATTCAAAAATGTATGTAACCTCATTTCTTCCTTTAGCTCCTATTGTTTTATCGACGTATCCATGGTATAGACTGGAATATCTAATCAATTCACATTCTTCTTTAGTCACATCTTTATAATAGGTCAGTTCTCCGCTCTCCATTCTAGATGACCATGATATTGTGCCACAACGACCTACTTGTCTGAAGATTCTTACGCTGTATGCTAGAACCGTGGTTGACCCAAATTTGTTCAGTTGTAGGATGTTTACTTGTACAGTCGAAATATTTAGCTCAGGTGGTTCTATGTCACAATCGTCAACCTCAACGAGAAATATGGTTGTTAAATTTGTTGATTCCTCTTCACAATCGTAGCCAACAAGATGTGATCCTAAGCATCTCATCCATAGGCTGATTAAGTCCACAGCTGCGCAGTGATTCTACATTCTATATCCGGAAATACTAAAGTGCGTTCGTAGACTGATCAAGTAACGGTCCTTCAATATCATTATCATTCATTCGCTTAGCTTCGTCATAAACTTCGTCTATTTTTCCGAGTCTTGTATCGATTTTTCTATGAATGACTAGGTTTCGAGGATAACCATAGTCTGATCCGTTATATGAGCTTGTACCAATATGGACATTACGTGTCTTGATTCGATTTATGTTTCGAGATGATGGATCATCGATTTCCTTGCTTTCGGACGAAATTATTTGATCTATAGGTTGAGAAACGCATTGAATTGGCTCTGTTTGACTTGCACTATCCCTGGGGAAGTTTGATCTACATTGTCTTAACCAGTAGATGGAAGTTATTACGCTAATCACTAGGCATATTATCAGTGATATGGTTGTGACATACACTAGAACTAATTCCAAAAGTGCATGTTTTTCGTTTTCATTTCTGGTCGTGACAGTTGTCTGCTTCTGAAATTCCCACAAGAATCGTGAGCCAGATGGTGTATTTTGATACTTGGAGTTCTGTAGTTCTGTATACAGTCGCGTCTGAGTTTTTTCTGACAAGAGTCTCTTAATATGTAGATAAACATTTGGTATGATAACCTTTTTATATTGATTCTGTGATGCAATCGGTGAGATTAAATGGTATTTGTTGGAGGTGGCTTGGCAATTCTGATTCAGTTGTAACAACCCAGCTCCGCTCAGTATTGATAATTCCGTTCTATTACTATTTTCGAATTAACTGTGAGAATATCGGTGGATAGTATTGAATAGATCCAGTTGTACTCTCAGTTGATAGCTGAAAAATAGGGAGAAACACTGGCACTTATCTGGATATTACGTTGGTGGAAAACTGTCTCTTGAGTCTCTTCCAGTAAAATATATTGGCATTATGTATCGTGCCTCTTTGTATGTAATGATGAAATCGGGAAGCAAGCAACAAAGCTCTCAAAAGTTCCACATTTTTGATATTCTCTCAGGCTCATGGGATAGTAACTATTATTCTGTCGAATCGCGATGAATACAGGTTGTGATTTGACGTGGGAGGTTATTGGTTGCTGGCTGATGTACTGTATTGACGGAAGTGAGTGAATTCCATAAAACTCGAACCGTGCAGGCGATAGTGAGGACGTCCACGCCAAATTTGGATGGTTTCTGCATGACATTTTTTTTCGCCTCGCAAAGTTTTTTAATCGGCTGGATATATTGCAACATGATTTCAGCAATTTTTATTGGGCCGAAATTTTCTTTTGCCTCGGCTAGGCGTGAATAATTGATTTTACTGGAAAACCCAAGAATCAAACTTCGTGCTAGTATTCTGCTCATAACTTTTCTCTTCCTCAACTGATTTCAATTTTTCAAAGAGCATTTAGAAGGTAATCAAAGAACCTATCATTTACGTGGTTTTGAGAAGTTTTTCAAGCCCCCCACATGGTCTCAGAGTCCAAAATACATGGAAATAATGTTTTGCAGCATAACTTCTCTGACCACCCTTCGAAAAATTGGAAAAAAATTTTTTTTCAATCTGTCAATCAGTAATCTAACCACGAGGGAATTTTGAGCCATTTCTTGGAGGTTTGGAGCTCGTGGCATGCGTTTCAGTACGATTTTAAAGTTAAAAAATAGCTAAAACGCGTTTTTCGCCCTCAAATTTCCCTAAAATAGATATTTCACCTACTTGAATATGTTTTTTTGAGTCATTCTACATCGGGAACATGTTTTTTCAAAATTCTTTCGAACTAAAAGAAGCGTTAAATAGGCGATTAGATTGTTCAAAAGTACTCTCAATTCAGAAAATGAGTCCTACTGCGCATGCGCGTGCTGATAGAGCTCCAAAAATGATTCCATCTGATAGCCAAAACAGTGACCTTTGAAATGAGCCAAACTGGAGTTGATTTGATGCAGTAGAACCGGAGATACAGCCGTTTCAAAATTGAAGAAAATCCAAGGTACCAAAACCGTGAGCCCTGGAGACCCTTCCAAGCTTCAAACGCGTGTATCTCCGGTTCTACTGAATCAGTTTGCACCCTCAAAGAGGCATTTTGAAGATAATTTCACCAGTCAGCAATTGAGACCAGTCTCAATGATAAAAATTCACCCACATGCGCAAGATCGTCACGTCTTACAGATGGAATGACAGTTGTCAATAGTCATGATTTGTTATAAATGAATTTTTTCCCACATGCGCGTGAGTTGTCAGTATCGAAACTGGTCTCAATTGATAGCTGGTGCAATTATTTCCAAAATGTCTCTTTGGGTGTTCGAATTGATCGAGTGAAATCGGAGATACACGCGTTTGAAGCTTGAAAGGGTCATCGTGCCCGCCCAGGGCTCATGGTTTTGATACCTTGGATTTTTTTAAATTTTGAAATGACTGTATCTCCGGTTCTACTGCATCAAATCAACTTCAATTCGGCTTATTTCGAAGGTAACTGTTTCGGCTATCAGATGTATCTATCTTTGGAGCTCTATAAGCACGCGCATGCGCAGTAGAATTCATTTCTGAATTGAAAAGTACTTTCTTAAAATCTAATCGCGTATTTAACGCTTTTTCCAGCTTGAAAAGATTTTGTAAAAACATGTTCCCGATGTAGAATGACTCAACAAACACATGAAAGTAGGTTATATGTCTGTTTCAAGAAGATTTAAGGGAGAAAAACGCGTTTTAGCCATTTTTTGACTTCGAAATTGTACTACAACGCATGCCACGAGCTTCAAATCCCCGAAAGTGGCTCAAAATTCTCTCGTGGTTGGTTTCCTAATTGACAAATTGAAAAAGAATTTTTTTCAAATTCTGTGAAGGGTGGTCAGAGAAGTTATTCTGCAAAACATTATTTCCATGTATTTTGGACTCTGAGACCATGTGGGGGGCTTGAAAAACTTCTCAAAACCATGTTAATGATAGGTTCTTTGATTACCTTCTAGATGCTCTTTGGAAAATTGAAATCGGTTGAGGAAGCGAAAAGTTATGAGCAAAATACTAGCGCGAAGTTTGATTCTTGGGTTTTCCAGTAAAATCAATTATTTACGCCTAGCCGAGGCAAAAAAATTCTTTTCGGCCCAATGAGAATTGCTAAAATCATGTTCCAATATATCTCACCGATTAAAAAACTTTGCGAGGCGAAAAAAAATGTAGTGCAGAAACCATCCAAATTCGGCGTGAGAGTCCTCTAGTAGGGGTACGGAAAATTCGAGAAGGAGACAGGATCTCACAATTCTAATCTGTACTGACATGAATCTAAACAATTTATCCAACTGTGCTGTATCAGATAAGATTGGGAATTCATCTGGCTTAGCTAAATGGCCAATATGATCGATAATTTTTTTCATCTGTTCGTCTGATATCAACGAGAAATGCCACTGCTCATTTTGAAGGCTAGTGATTAGTCCTAATAATTCTTCACAAATATTGTTGTATATAGCTAACCCTTCGTGGATTGAATTCGACATCTGTCGAGTGATGAGGGTGTAATTTTGTTCCAAGTCGTTGTTGGGATAACCCATCAAATTACTGAGTTCTATGAATAATCGTTCGGTTTCGTCGTGGTCCGAGGAGAGTTTTTCCGTGTAGTTCCCGAGGTGACAATTGGAGATTATCGTTCTATCACTATCTAAGTATACGGAATCTTCTTTCGATTCAAACATTCCTTCGACTTTTGATGAATAGCTGGTTTTTCGCCCATTTGACATATTATTTGAAATTCTCTCTGAGCTTGTATGAACATTACGCGTTAACCCGTCGTTTCTCTTCATCTTCGAAGTTAACTCTTTCACCTTATTCATATCATAGATACACGTTCGGATACTACCGGGACATTCGTCAATGATAAGATCGAGTGTGATGTTATATAAATTTACAGCTTCTCGCATATCCCTCAGGTTTATAACTGTAGCTATTTTCCAGTTGTTTCCGAAGAATCGGAGCCCATGGAGCCGTTGATAGTATATACCTGGGTTATGGTTGAGGCGATGTAACTTATACTTTGATTCGCATTCAATCATCCGAATTAATGCAACCGTTAACAGAATAGCGGTAGTGATTTTCATCTCTGTCCCCCTGTATGAGTCGGGGTCTGGAATAGAGACCAAAGTTTCCAGTAATCGTTGTTCTCAATTTTAGTCAAGAAGATATTCAATTTTTCAATGACGGGTCTTGGTAGGATTGTTCTAAATGCTGAGACTAATTCTGTTTCTCTTTTGTCATTTTTTTTCGTCAATTTCAAACAATCACGAAAACTTTGACACATATCGCTTTGCCAAAGAGGGAATTCCTGTGCCCGATCAGAAATGCTGAAATTCTGGATGATTGTTTTGTTTTTCATCGAAGTAGCAATCGAATGTCTCATTCAGAACAGTAGGTCGTGATAAGAGAAACTCTGAGAAATTCTCTCTTCACGCGCTTGGAGCAACTCTTGACTGTAATCCTGATGATAGTTATCGGACTCGGGCTCAGAATGAAGTAAAATTTTATCTTTATCCGAAACAAAACCTCCCGTGTTCTCTTATCTTACCATCTCTCTTGCAATTAGTTGACATTGAGGTGAAAGCACAGGACAAATGTAGAAAGATGGTATTATATAGTCTGTGTTTGGGTACAAACTGAAACCGTTTTGTAGCAGAGTCTTGAGTTGTTTCCGATCTCCTTGATTGCAAGCTATGTGAATACATGAGTTATTGTCGTTTCGCGATTCATCAGTTCGGGCACCGTGATCAATCAAAACCTGAGCCATAGAATGGTGTTGATATGCGACGATACCATTAAAAGTATTTGACTCAAATGATTCATGGAGTTGACATTGGCTCCTCGCTCTACAAGTAATTTTGGTAGTTTTCTTTTTCCTGTCACTATGTACATGTAAAGCGACGAGTTTCGAGGATTGTCCATAGGATTAACATCAAGTCCGAGGTTCAGCAATACTTTCAAAGTACATCCATCTCCTTGTCTAGCATGATAACTCAAATAGTGTAATGCATTACGTCCCATTTCATCAAGTGCAAAAAGATTTGCACCGTATTCTGAGAGTAACATAATGAGTTCCTCATTGGCAGTTTCAGCTGCTTCATGGAGAGCTGTAGTTCCATGGTCGTCTGAGTGATTGACTCCAGCTCCCTCTTCTATCAGCATTCGTGTAAGGTGGATATTATTGTTTCTAACAGACCAAAGTAGCATCGTTCTGCCTGTGCCCCCTTGTGCATTAACATTGATACCCTGGTGGATTAGAATTTCGGCAGTTTCCAACATTTTCTTTTGCGAAAGGAGCCAAAAATTATGTACTAAGTTCAATGACCGGATATCAGGGGCCGTTCTAATGAGAAGTTGACACATTTTGTTATAACGTCTCCGGATACTATATTCTAAACGTGTGTGGAATGACCTCGGGTTGAGTGAGGTGGGGTCTTCCATTAACAAATTTTTCACGACTCCCATCTGCGATGAGCGAACGGCATGATGTGGTTCATAATTGACTTCGTGATTGGAGTGAATTTCGAAGAGATTGTTCCCACGTTGATGTTTAGTTCCCGACATTCCTGTAATGAGTTAAAAAGAATCAATGTGTCATTCGATTTTGTGCAAATGGTGGGCTATATTTTCAATGACTGGTACTGGTAGAATATTTTCAAAGCCGAGAATGAGTTTAGTCCCTCTTTCATCGAAGATTCCTCGTAATTTCAGTCTTTCGACGATCTTTTTGACAGATAAGTCGTTCGATATGGGAAATTCAGTTTCGAATGCAATTTCCGTGATATTTCTCATGATCGTTTCATCCTCAGAATGTAGTGCTGTTTGCAAATTGTTCCATGTTATGATCTCAAATGAGTTGAGTTTACGGGTTAAGCGGCTGTTTTCCGATTCTTGAAGCTCATCAGTGCATTGAGAGTGATATATTGAGGTCACTGGATCTGATACAATAGCATCCTCATCATTTGGGGAAATGTAACCGTTCAAAGCTTCAATTTTTGGCATTCCTTTGACTATAAAAATGCTTGTTTGATAAGAAATATTGCATAACTCGAAAAAGAAAAATTTGTGATCTTTCTCGGGATAAAGTACGGCTCCATTTTCGAGGAGAGTTTCGATTATTTCTGGAAGCCAGAAATTATACGCCGAATGTAGGCTTGATTCGTGGTCATTACGGACTCCGTTAATGTTGTATCCCTTATCAATCAAGTACCTCATGAATCCTTCTGACCTATATGGAATTGCGTTCAGAAGAGGAGTTCCACCCCATCGACTTTTACTGTTCAAACAGGCGCCACGCGCTATCAAGAATACGGGTAAAAGTTCTTTCTGTGAAACAATGGCTAGATGGAGTGGAGTATCCTTTCGTCTTTCTTGGGAGTTCATGTCAATTCCTGAATTCAGTAATGGAGTAGCAATTTCTATGCTATGACCTCCCGCGTAATCAGCTAAATGATGAATAGCGTTCAATTTCAGGTGATCAGTTAAATGAGAGTCAGCTCCATTCTCTAATAATAATTTCACCATAGGAGCTATACCACTCCCAGCTGCGAAGTGTACAGGGGTCCTCCTCCACCTATTCCATGAACTAATGTCAATACCTTTCTTGATGAGTAGTCTCTTAAATCTACGTCACCATTCCTACAGGTTGGGAAGAGTAGTGTAGCACCCGTGGAATCCCGATCATTCACATTGATTCCTGTGCTGATCAGCTTTTCAACTGTTCCAATCATTCCTTCTGACACCCATATCCAGCAAAGGTTAACTAAATTCATTTTGTTGAGATCGCGGGAACCATCTGCTAGAATTTTCATCGTTTTGAAATCGTTGTTACGGATAGCTAATTTGAATAATATCTGAGAGTTCCCCATATTCACGCATGATGGACTCTTATTTATCAGTTCCTGGATGACGTTGGATTTCCTGTACCGTACTGCCTTTTTGATATCCACGTCGTCATCGATTTCAAAGTAACTGTTCGAAATATTGACCCAATCCGCATTCCGTTTCTTCCTCATTTTAATCCGTAATGGGTGTACGTCAAGGTTCATAGTTTTCACTCAATAGTGTGCATAAAATTGAGAGTATACATGAATATATGTATACGAAAGATTATTTATTGTAAATTCGTGGATAATAATGTATTGTTCTCCTTTTGTGAAGATAACATGTGATAAGAAATGATAGTATGATAAGTCATTGTTCATGTCACTAATCACAACACTTCAATTACTATTTCCTTCACTGAAGACCCTTGCGATTTTTCGTAATTCTCTTGGACCTAGGTAGCTGATTTTTTTTTGTTTTATCTCGGGGGTGAGATGCCCTCGAGAGTTATGGATCACTTTGTAGGCTATGTGCCAGCCACGGTCACGGTTCACTGTTTCTTTTAACTCATCCTTGAGGAAGTCGTTATCCATGTTCTTGACTATTTTTTCATAACTTCAATAGAGGTCTTCCTCTTTGCAGTTATATTTGTGGGAAGGGTGGAGATTTCCCCCTTTTCCTCGGAAGTCTGACATTCTATAGATTGGATATGCCTTAACGATCTGGCATAACCTGAAAATTCCGGGTTGTAGATCTATGTAATCAATAGGGGAATCTACTTCGTAGTATTTCACCAGATCAAATAGTATTCAAGTAGCAGCCGGTTGTTTGGATTGTTGCTTTGCAGTTCCTTTCAATGAAAAATTGGTGAGGTGTACAAAGTCGGTCTCAAAGCCAAGAGGTACCGGAATATTTGTCGGTTCTCTGACTTATAAACTTTCTCAATCAGGGTCTTCCCGTTTAAGATGGTGTTCTCTGGTTTGAAACCCTCGCTTTTGAAAAAATCTAAAGTGTTGTGATCCTCGTTTCTCACTACTATGTGCATTGCTAGAATCCAGCAGTCCTTATAGGTCGCACCTCGTTCGGCGTATAGTTTCTCGCAGTAATGATTACATTCAGCGCATCATGCATTAAGGGGCTGTTCCCGTCTCTATTGGGTTGATTGATATCGACTTGACCCTTGAGGAGGATTTCCGATAATGTGATCATATGGACTAAATCATTAGCTCCAATCTCTGCTACACAGTGGAACACACTCTTGCCGTCTTTGTCAGGTCTACTGAGGTCAATATTGAAGTCGATGAGTATTTCAAAGACCTCGGGGTTTCCAATTTTCAGAGCCTCGTATATGAGGAAGTCACGTTCATTTACGTTTGCTCCCTGTTCAAGCAAGAATCTGACCAATTCAGTTCTGTCATCTTGGATCGATTGCCGGAGCGGCGTGATTCGACCTCTCAGTGGTGCATTTCAATCTGCCCCCTTGAGAACAAGTAGGCGTATCAATAATGTATGACCGTGAAGGACGCTGTGATAGAGTATATTACCGCTGTCATCTGCGGCCTGTAAATATGATTTGACTTCCGGTACGGCTCTTGTCTGGTAAGAAGAATCTAAGTCTTCATTTTCCCAGAGCGAACTTTTTGTCCAGCCTATGAGTTCCTTGAATAAGCGTAGAAACTCTAATCTTCCCTTATTGATACACCATCTAACAAGTTTCCGGATGTGATTCATGTTCAACTCAGAAAAGTTGTTTATCAGGAACCGTAAAGAGTGGCAAGCCCCATCTTCGATATAAAATGTTATAAGAGTTATTCTTGTCAACAAATCTAATAATAGGACTGCATATAAATTTGCGGTGTCATCGACACCTGATTCAGATCGAGCTGAGATTTGCTCATAGTAGTTAGCTGTGTCGCTGGTTAGTTGGTACGTAGCTCCTCGGATATTCATATTCTAGCCTGTAATTGAGGAATTTCTTCCTTCAGCGATATGAAACTTTTTTTTGAAATAAGAAAAATTGGCCTATTATTTCTGAATCCTTTTCTCATAACCACGTAAAGATCATAAGACTGTTCATGATGCTTATCATAGAGATTGAAACTTGCAGAATGTAGCAAGAAATGAAACCCGGTATGTTTGAGTGATGTGATGTGTTCATTGTTCGTTCTATTGTCGAAATGAGTTGAATGGGGATTCAGTCAGAGGATGATGTGATTCACAACATATTCACCTATTTTTTGTCCTTGTCTCGTTAGTTTATGAGTGAAATCAGCGGTTTTGACCCCTGTAGCTTCTTCTGCTCTCGTTATGTTTTTTGTGTAGGTGTGAGAATTTCTGAAAATATTATATGTTCTTAGTTATTTTATACAACATCCCTACTCTCAATGTAAGATATTCTTAATCCATTTACATGCACAATTTTAGCCTCATTTCCATCTCTAACGAGTTGAATCTTTGCATTATCTTTGCGTATCAAGCCGATGATCAAGTGAGGACCTTCATACTGATCCACGAATTTATGTCTTCTCCCTCCCTCGAGAAACCAAACAGAATCGCCCATCTTAAAATCCTGGAGATGGATTTTCTTATCATGATAATACTTTGTTAGCCATTCTGATTCAATCAATTTGTCACTAGCTAGACCTTGAATTTCGTGAATCTTTGTGGTCAAATCAATGAGATAATTATCATAAATAGCGAGCATATCTTCTGGTTCCGATAAATCATTAGAAGGTACTCCTGCTAGTCGTCCAAATACTAATCGAATGGGGTATGTTGCGACCCCTCGTTCCAACTTGTATTGTATGAAAATGTGGCTGAATCCAACCATCCATCCCACTCCTCGTCTTTATTAATAAATGATTTGGGATACTCTTCTAGCACATGATGGGATCGCTCAATTGAGCCGTTCGACTGAGGGTGGTAACTCGATGTGCGGTACTGTTTTCTTTTGAATTTTTTTGCGACTCTCTTCATGAGATTGCTGAGAGAGTTGGTGCTCTGGTCTGTTTGTACTGCTACCGATGCACCAAAAGTACAAATGAATCCCTCAATCAAAGCATCAGCTACCGTTTTAGCCGTGGCATCAGAAAAAGCAATTGCTAGAGAATACTTCGTCAACAAACATTGTATTGTCAAAATGTTATCGTGTCCATTTTTTGTTCGCGCAAAGGGGCCGACTATGTCCATAGCTATTTTTTAGAAGGCGGCAGCGGGGGTATCAGTTATGACCATCGAATCCTCGGTTTTCACGAGCACTAATTTTTTAGTTGGCAAGACAAGCACCGTCTTATGAAATTTTGAATTTCAATTCGCATATTTTCCCAGTTATGAGACTGACGTATGCGCTTATATACTTCATTAAGACCTTCGTGACCTTCAGTGGCAGGACAATGAGCTACTTTAATAATTGCATCTCGCTCTTCAATTTTCGGATACTTGACAAGACTTTTGCGAATGATTATTTTGATTTCAACTCCGCGTGAAATATTTCTGAGTTTAACCATCACTTCAGTTCATGGGATATTTCCTATAGTGGAACTTTTTGCTACACTGATAGATCTGAGCTATTCTCTCCCAATTATGATTTTTGAAGACTTGAATCCTTGAGTGAGGTTCGCGTCTATCATTGACATGCTTCGTTTCTCTTCCCCTCTGATCGGAAGGGCGAGGTGCAATTTATTATTGTAGTGAACAATTTTCATCTCGCCAATATTCAAGTCAGAGAACTTGGGTAGCAGATCCCTTTCTCGTAATTCCCAGGCTCCCGTATCGCACGGTTCACCGGAGGTGTTAATGGAAAACATGTAGTTATCCTTTCTCATGAACATCTCCTCTCTACACTCTACAGAGATTTTTCCGACAAGACGGGGTTCCTTATGACTCGTTTGGATCTCAATCGGTTTGGTCCCGAGTTCGTCATTTCCCGGAATTGCTTCTAATACCTCTTCTGGATTAACTCTTTCAGAATCATTCTGTCCTGATAAACCATCTGGGGTTGCTCCATTAGGCGGTATCTCTTTACTTGGAAAACTATGTCCTGCGTTTTCAGAATTGCACTCAATCGATGCTTCACTTTCTTCTGGGCTTGATGTTTTGCTCTCCTTTCTAGGAATCGATTCAGTTCGGTCTGAAGTTCTAACAGCAGATTTTCGATAATCATGACGAGCTAATTCTCCTGTTCTAGTTCGGGTCTCGATTGCAGAAACTGAATTTTCTAGTGATTCTACTGGGTTCCAAGTGAGAGCATCTGCATTTACACTCATTTTACCCGCCTTGTAAACTATATCATAATCGAATTCCGACATTTCTATGCGCCATCTAGTCACCCTGGAATTCGGATCCTCAGAGTTTTGGAACCAAACTGAAGGTTCATGATCGGTTATGATTGTGAACTTCCTCCCAATTGAATAATGCCTGAATTGTCTCACAGCGTACACCATAGCTAACATACATAGCTAACGCTTCCTGCTCGTATGTTGAATACCGTTTTTCGGCGTCGTTCAAAATTCGAGATGTCTAAGCGACTGGGCAGTCCTTGCCTATCTCACCTTGTGATAGAATACCTCCTATGTCATACTGATAAGCATCTGCAGTGACCAAGAAGGCTCTTGTGAGATCCGCATACTCTAACACGGGTTGTTCGCATAGTTTATCCTTCAAAATCTCAAAAGCGCAATGTTCTCCTTCACGCCATATGAAAGGTATGTCTTGTTTCAAGAGATTGCTGAGGGGTTTAGCTATCTTCGAGAATCTCAGGATGAATTGTCGGTAATACCCCGCAAGACCTATGAATTGGCGAATGTTTTTGACGTTTCTGAGAACGGGGAAGTTTTTGACAGCTTCTACCTTTTTGGGATCTGGTCTCACACCTCCTTCACTAATCAAGTGGCCGAGGAAAGTAACAGAACGCCTCAAAAGTTCTACCTTGTCTGCTTGCAATTTGAGATTGTATTTTCGGCAACTTTCCATGAACAGATGGTACTTTCCGTCATGTTCTTTTAAATCCTTGGCATGAATGATAACGTCATCTATATAAGCTAAGAGGAGCCTTCCTTGTAGCCCGCTCAGTACGGTATCTACTGCCTTCTGGAGGATGCAAGGGGCGGAAATTAATTCGAAAAGCATACGGACCCATTCGTATTTCCCATACAAAGTGGCAAAGGCTGTCTTGTGGCGGTCCGCTTTATCTACCTCAATTTGATGGTATCCTGAGGCTAAATCGAAAACTGAGAAGTAAACTGAGCCTGCTAATTGATCCAAAATCTCTTGGATGTTGGAGATGGGGTGAGTAAAAGCAATAGTCTTCTCATTCAGATTTCTGTAATCCAAAACCATCCTGTAGCGCTCATTACCCTTACGATCTTCTTCCTTTGGAACTATCCATACTGGGTTACTATAGTTGGATTTGGATGGAACTATGATTCCATTCTCTAAAAGTTCCTTCACCTGTCTATTGATTTCTTCTCGAAATACAGGTGGGAGTTTGTATTGACGAGCATGGATTGGAACGTCGTCCACAGTTGGAATCTTACGTGTTATAACATTCGTAGATGAAAGTTTTTCACCTGGTATATGAAATTGGTCGGCGTAACGAGCAATCAGATTTTCTGCAATGATTCGTTCTCCGGGGCTTAGGTGATCTGATCTCAACAAACTATTGACCTTTTCGATTCTGGATAATCCTGTGAGATTAGAAATTCTCACTTCTCGTAATAAATTTCCATGAATTCCCAGTTCATGATTTTGAAATTTCTTATAACCAAAATTGTGGTCCCATGGATTTTTCTGTTTCAACATTTGTTTTGGATTCATCTTGGCAACTTTGACTCGTTTTTTGCTATGGTCTGATCGACTCCACTCATTTTCCTCTCCGTTAGTTTCTTCGCGGACTTCTTCAATTTGGGTTCGCATAACTCTTCCCTCAATTCCCCAATACGGCGCGTCTCCTGGCGCACTTTTCATATCTCAAGACTGTCCCACTTTGAATATTCTCATATAATAAGTCGCGAATCTCGTCTTCGCATTTTTCGCATGAACTTTCGAATAACATCAAATTTTCTTCATTTTTCACATTGGATGAACCATGACATCTTTCACATATACTTCGAAACTAATTTACCCGCAAATCCTCGTCGCAAACTTCTATATCCACTCCCTTTTTTCGCTCTTCCACAATAGTATCTCCGAAACAATCTCTTGGAATTTCCACATTCATTCCATCTATCTTCTCTTCATTTGAAACTTCACTCAAATGACTCCAATTATTATCAAAATTTCCTTCGTTCTGCCACTCAATACTGGTATGATCCACCCATTTATCAGGACTATCTTCTCTAATTCTGTTTGCTCTCGTCTCATCTTGATCCTCTTCAAAATTCCGGTCAAAAGTTCCATGATCTCTATTGAAGACCATTCCATCTCGTATACTTGTTCCTAAGTGTTCATTTTCGCATTCATTTGCAATTTTCTCGCTAATTATCATGATTTTTTATCACACGAGCTCGGAATGTGCCCAATAGCGCCACGGCGTAGGCTTGCGGAATGTTGCATATTGCGAATCATTACCGACTGGGGTGACG
>JAPYYZ010003592.1:0-11451 GCA_030522705.1 Eretmocerus eremicus
CTCTCTCGCTCTCTCTCTCTCTCTCTCTCTCTCCGAGCGCCCTCTTCCTCGCCTCTTCCCCGTTTCGCTTCCCCCGTCTCGTCCCCTGCTGGCTCCTCTTCGTCCTCTTCTCTTTCTCCTTCTGCGCGCCTCCTCTCGCTCTCCTCTCGTCCTGCAGGCATCCCGACTCGGTGCGTGCGTCACGAAGTCACGACGCAAGAGCCGAGAGCAGCTTCACGTTCGTTTCCGTTTCATACTTGCGGCACAACCTCGATGCAACGAGCTATTATATTCGTGCCTTGCGCGCGAATAGTCTTGAGCGTGCAAACTTGATGAAATTTGACAAGAATCCTCAAACGATGAGGGAATTCATATGGTTCCGGCTATGTAGAGGATTCAGGGAAGCTTAATTTTCCTCGCGGAGAAACTCGAGGGATGGTAAGCAATGAGATCGGTACTAAGTAGTTGTGCGAAATTTTCCTAACAATCCGGTCGCGCTGGGTTACGTGTCCCGGCCGAGACCAGCGAAAACCTGTTTGGCACGTAAGAGCCGTGCGGATGACAAGCATCGCACCGTAGGGCTCCGTATAGAGTTACACCTGCACGCTCGACTATCAAGATCTTAATCCGCCTCGAATTGGAGCGTTGAGGGTAATAGATGTTGATTTGCTCAGCGAGCTTATCCGATCGATTATTCGACTTTCTCAAGACTTCTCCATCGCCTGGAAATCCGAGTGTCACTCATCCATCATCATCGCCCTCGTCAAATTTAACCTATATTGGTGAGAATTACTTCAACTTTTGTCGTGTTTTATAGTAGAGCGTGTTTCTTACCTCTCCAATCTGTGAGATTGGTTATTCATTCTTGAGCCTATCTCACCTACTTAATTCCGATATGATCCATTCATACGTAACGATAGGATATTAGATTACATCACTGAAGGCGGAAGGCGAGTTCGGGCCCCAAGACGTGTTATCGACCGAGCGCAGCGAGGGAGACATGTCCTAAGGGCCCGGACGAGCTCTTCCGTCGGAAGTGATGTGATATTTTTCACCACGAGAGCCACAAAAAGGGGAGAAATGTCCACTTTTGAGGTAAGAGTGGTGAAAAATCTATTCTCTTACCAAAATCCCTCGCCATACTAATTTTTTCTCTACACAGGCCCGACTCAGCTAAGTGTGGCACTGGCTCTCGGTTCATCTATGCGAGGAAACTGATAAACTCATTCGATTAATTACTCGTGTATTTTTTTGGGTTCAGAATAGACTGATTAAAAACCGATCGAGGTATATTTTGCTCGCGAACTTTTTTGTGTACTATTTGCAAACACACAGAATCAAAGGTTATATTTAAGCCATGAATTCTGCATTGCCTTCCTAAATCTAGCCGATTGATGGAAAATCGCGGAGTTGAAATTTCCTATGTTTGTGCGTCTATGGAATCTAACGGATTTCAAATTGACTACTCAAAGAATGTTTCTAATGAAAACCGGTTTGCTTATAAACATTCAAGTATCTTTTTCCAATCAAAACCTTTTCATCGCAAAATCCATGCGTTGTTAGCTATTGCACAACTCTTGGAAGAATATCCAGGTAAAAGTACATAGATCTGCATTCACATGTCAATCCATTTAATTTCAAGATTCACAGACGTTTTTTCTCGTGATCAAGACGTGGGTGAGTGCTCGCTTCAGTTATCCATAAATGTACATAGCATAGGTTTTGCAATAAATAATGTTTTAACCGAGAAAAACATTAGTAAATTTTAATGAAGAAATCATTTGTTATTAAATGTATATTATTTTTCGGAATTCGACTCCGGATTCGAGTTTGCATCACTAACCTACGTAATCTCAGCTTCTGACAACCATTTGATCGATGGCCCACTAATCAAATCAAGTGGGAGTAACTGGTTACAACTATCAAGCGGGGACAGATTTATTTCTCATGAATGATTCCGGTATTCCCTATATTCATCGTCGATTATAACTGCAGAAAACAGCTGAAAATCTAATCATATTCGTAATTGTCATACGAGTGAAATCGTATTGTGGCTGACAAAATAAGTAATCATTGATTTTGGTCAAGATTATTGATTCGGTGTGAACATATAACAAATAATGAACTTAGTCTCCCTAGCTACACATCAAAAATCTAGGGGTGACTCATACACTCATCATGTGAAAATCAGTGAATTGCAGAGGCATTTTACTTGTATTATTTTGATCATTTTAATCTTGGCATATATGCATGTAATTGAATCGGATATTGGTGTGGCTATTCTTTCCCATCCTTCCCATTTTCAAGGACAGAGATGAATAAAAGAGTGATTTGACATGCAAGATATGTTTGATCAAAGATGAGACCTACTTTGGAGAAGTTCATGGAAGTCTTTCCAAATTTTTTTACCCTACAAGCCAAAATCTTACAAGAATGAGTGTCAAAAACCCGCGCATATTGCATCCAAACTTCTTGACGAAATGGGTATGCCTGTGTAAAACCACTCACCGTATATTTTTGCAAGTCGTTTTTTGCCGTACATTGATCACGTTGTTTCCAATGTCATCTTATTCTGAGACACTCACGAGTTTCAATTATGAATTCCTGCAATGAAAGCTGATATTCCAAATTTGGGAAGTTCACGCAAGATTTTCAAATTCATATCAGCTTGATGACCGGAGAAAAACCTAAATTCTTAGTTTCAAGATGCTTAGGCCTTGAGTAATTTACAAAGGAATCATCATTGAATTGAAAGTAGTCCAGAGTACAGGCTTTTGATCCATCAGTTTTTTGGCTCTTCTTTTTGGCAAAGATCCCTTTCAGAATAAATTACGTGTATCCTATAATTATGCAAAAATTTATGTTGTGAGACATATCAACCTTTTTAACGCAATGGTTTGATGTCACTATATGGTCCGTATTAGAGGAACAGAAAGCCAGACGCCGATGTCAAATAATAAAGACTTCGAATCTTTTCAAGCTATTGTAGTTCCAGGTGACGCGTCGTTGTACCAAAGCCAAAAGCTCGATGACGAAGTATCGAGCTGTGTCGACGAAAAAGTATTTTTGAGCGAGTTCAAACATCTGACCGGTACAGTGTAACTTCCGGCCACATTGATTGGTCGTATTTCAATCTGTTTTTCTATTTGACATCTCGAGAGGCCTAAAAACATACGATAGAAGCGGCAATTGCTGGAGATGATTTTCCAGGTATTAGAAATTGGGTGACGGGAGTGGGTTAGAAACGGGCGAGAATCTCACGGAATGAGTTCAACGCAATGAGGAACAAAACGAGTGAATTGCAATGGCAAGGCGACTGACTCGAGTTGGCGCTTCTGAGTCGCTCGTCGAGCCGTGGACGGCTCAATCATGCGAAGCGCACTAATAGTCCCAAGAGATGACGCGAGTTACTGCCGGATACGGTCGAGATCTGTTGGATGAAAACGTAAATACAGGCTCAATAGTGGCGCGAACTCGAATGAAATCAGACGTGTCTCGAGGATGAGTGCCGTCGCGCTACGAGGCACGGTCTCGGCGAGATGTTCTCCACGGAGCGCCACGGCAGCCGCGTAAGCTGCCACCGTCCACTTTGGGCTCGCGCAAAAATAACAAATCTCAACGACTCGACGCTCGATTTGTATCAAATGATGGACGTGGCCAATTTGGAAGCTCCAGCTGCTGCCAATTGTTCCCTATCATCTGCGGTAGTTGTGCGTCTGGTTGCTCATCGACGGAGTGACAAAGGTGCTCAAGAAGCACTCGAGACTCGACCTCTTCACTCGGGCACCTTCCACTCTCTCGCCAGGCATCGCTCGCGGCTCTCGAGATCCGATCATCGCTCGGCGCGCGTCGCCGACCTCTACATCTCGCATTTCATTTCGCCAGCGCGATTCAGCGGGACGAGTAGTCGCGGCTCGCTCCCCATATCCTTTCCGGCCCGATGACTCCGCTTCCTCTTGACGGATAGCGCCTCCGATCCGACGCGACAGCCTGTTTGGACAATATTGTCGCGCCGCGAAGGTATTATATCGATGCGCCGCGCGCGAGTGGCGAAACTCCGAATATCGTCAGGCGTGACGCGACGATACGCCCCGACACGCGCGGCAGCGCAGAATCGGCGATCCGCCGACTTCCCTTTTCTCCGCTGAATATTTTCTCCTCATCTGCTCGGCTCCCAGGCTGAGGGCCGACTATGCCCGTAGCTTTCTCGTGTGTGCGATTGTGCGGGCGCGCGCGAGCCTCGGCTGCATATATGCGAGCACATCCGCGCGCGGCGCAATTTATACTGGCCGCGAGCGGGCGGCGCGCTTTTCGCCGTTTATTGCTCGCCTCTTTTTGCCAAATTGATTAACTTTCGAGATGAGCTGACTCGTTTATCTTGCCGTAAACTTTCTGCGCATCCTCCTCCGGCCTCCGCCCGCTCCTCTCTCTCCAGCTTCGCGTCTCTCGCTTTCAGCTCGCCGCGCGCCGTCTCTTCATTTCCGTTTTTTGCTTTATGGCGCGACCCGAGAATTAACAAGTTGCGATATTGCGCGCGCTTTTTTCCGCGCTCACCGTCGTCGTGTGGCTTGTGCTCATATTAGTAGACAATGAGGCCCATCGCGCCGCCAGACGCCTTTCGCGCGCGACTCTCGGCTAATGAGCGCATTTCACGGCTGTAAATCAGGCTGTAAATGGTAATCGAGGGCCGCGCCAAGAGAACGATTCGAGAGGCTGGCGCTCGCTCCAAGAGCCGAGGCGTCAATTATTGTGATGCCGATGGATTTCGACGCGCGGTGTCACGGCAGTGAATGTAAACTGATTAGTGCGTAATTATGATTGAGCAATTGCGTTCCAGCGACCTAGGAAAATGTCACTTTGGCGGCGACAGCTTGATCCGCATATATACATAGGAAAAGCTCGTTCGGAAGGTCGAGCTATTGTTTCGCGCGCTCGGGTGCAAGAATGGGTATATTTATACGCATGCATTTGTAAAGCCCTCCCGTCGAGTAATTTGCATACAACGAAGACTGCGAAAAAGTGGATGCATTTGCATAACCGCATCAGCTATATGACGCTGCTGTGCCACCGTAGCCGTCGAGCTGAGCCGCCGCAGCCGCTTACTCTCCAAATAAACAAATCACCCAAAAGGGTCTCGAGTGTCATGTAATAAAAGCCAGTCATTTTTATAGTGCGATCTCATCATCATCATCGCCGTGTTGGACGTCAACCTACAAGGGCGATTACTTTGATAAACAGAGAATAATAGAGCTGCGGCGCGAAGGAAAAAGAAGGCGACGCTTTATAATCCGCTGGCCATCGCGGTCTCTCATCATGGGAAACATTCCAGATTGCGGGCCGAATCCGAGATTGGAGCTCGCTCATCCGCCGAGGAAGAGGGATTCGCTCGGGCGAAATAATCGACTTTCGCGGTGTAATTCACCTGAGGATCGCAAAGGCTCTCTTTCTCTCTCCTTCCCTCTCGCTCGTTCTCGCAGCTATACATCGCTCGGGCCAAGGCTCTCGCTCAGTTGCCGCCGAGCATAGATGCAGACCGACAAATTGACACAATATCCGTCCGCTATGCGAAACATTAGCCACGGTATAACGTATCGATCAACAAAAAATGTGAATGATGCGGCCCGGCGCCGTGCCTGGCGTGACTTATACACCCGTATATTATCTTGACCAGTTCTCAAACGAGCTCACGCATATCCGCACACCTCAGCCATCGACACTCGAGATCCCAATTTCTGGATGGGCTGCGCAAAAATGGGCCCGGAAATGAATCCAACCATATGATTTAGAAGGCATCTCGATGAGTGATACTTCAATCACATAGTAACAACTCATCAATTTTTCTTAAATTTATCCCACTTTCCGACATACTGATACATTGCCGAATTTTCAAAATTTTTGATGACTACTTAAGGCATTGCGAATCTAAAAAATCGTCAATTCTATAAGTCTTAGCTAGAATTTTTACTTTCGATCTTATAGCGATATCTTGAAAATTCATAGAAAGATTTGAAAATTCAACATTGTCAGTTATCCGACATCCCCTTCAAGACGAAATGACTTACCTCCCCATCTTCCGGCTATTCTATTCTAAGGGATCCAGTCGATTCATTGCAAATCGTAAGTTTCGTGCATTCGGAAGTTGAATAACATGAACAATGGGATACCAATCATGCGGATCACGAATTCGGATGATATTTGGCGAAGTCACTTGTCACGATAAAAATGATATTACTTTCTTGGGTTAGCTATTGGGGTGGCGCCGCGCTGATGATTCGGGTACAGTGACGCATACAGCGAGGCGCCATCCCGATACCATGCGCGTTTCCGCGTGAAAATGAGAGTGAGGTGCGCGATCACGCGCGATCGTGTACCGACTTTTTATGTCGTAACTACGCATGATCAAGCGTGGCCACACATGATTGTGTGTGACCACCCGTGACTATGTGTGAGCGATGAGGATCAATTAGACGTTCTTAGAAAGAGTTACAAGCGTTCGAAGTAGTGCGCCCCCTGTGAGGCTACCTTGTTACACTCTCGTTAAATAGTTTTTCGCATTACAGCTGAGCAGCTAGAATCGAATATCAGCTTTCGATCGCCCCATCATAATAGTAGTCTGCCTGTGAGATGCACCAGGACCACGTGCTAATCCGTTTTCCCACAACCTGGCCGAGTAGTGGTGGGGGTGTCTCTCGCGATTGAGCTTGGGTTTGGATTTCTCCAATCATCCATCTCGCAGGCTTCGACCGAGGTGACCGAGGAGAGCAAACGTCCGTCCTCTGCGTGGTGCGCATCGCCATGTTATAGAATCGACTCCCCGGCACGAGAATTTTGGCAGGGCCGATTGCGTCGCCCGATCGACCCGATATCGATGATCAGATCATGGACGGCGGAATGGAATCCGGGCTACGGGGCTAACACGCGACATCGGCTCGAGGACGCATTGTGAGCGCGGATACGCGTGCAACCGTGTTATATGCGCTCACCGGTGGTATTATATGCTCTCTCGCGCTCGCGCTCGTCGCCACCCGTGCGATATGGCCGCGATGCGGCGCGGAGAGCTGCGGCGAACGGCCCTGCGTGTGTCGTACGGGCCCATCGCGCGGGCTAAAATATCACCGTCCGGTGTCAGACGCGACGAATTTATATGTGGGAAACTGCGACCGTGGTCGAGGCGGTGCGAGCGCGCCGCAGCTCATTGAAGCCACCGCCGAGCGCGCGCAGATGGGTCAAACTTCCACGCCAAAAAATTATTATTTAGCGATCCTTGTTGGCCGTGCTCGCGTGTGCAATGTATCGCGTGCTGCTTGCGCTTTGAATCTTTTTACTTGAGATGTAGTATTTATGATATTGCCGTGACTATTTGGGATGCCGTGGCCCTTAGTCACCAATAAATATTATATTAGCTGTTCTATTCTACATAGTAACTTGAATCTCGAATAGACGCTGCAGAGGAATGAATTGACACATCAGAGTCATTTGGTTGTTTAATTGATCAGCAAAGGTAGACTCACAAGGTAGAGCAACGATCACTGTAATTATTAGTACCAGGTCTTGCACTTTATCAGATCCGAAAACTTTTCTCCATGGTGTGATTTTGTCGAGTCTTGGAAAGTAATTTGAAGGAATTACTACGCGCCTTATGGATTTACTATATTTTCCTCCAATCATGTTGAGCGATAGCACGTTTGAAAGCAGCCATTTTTTCGCCAGGGCTTTCCCACGTAAACTTTTTGAGATCGGGGTGTTCACACAATCTTTTAGAGTTCGGGCTTTTTATGCAACCATTATGAGTTAGAGATTTTTACGCAAACTTTCCGAGATCGGTTTTTCTATTTTCACATGAGCGAGATCGGGCGAAACAAGAGGGGGTTTCTTATATCCTCAACCATCAACATCATCTTACATTCGACTATGTACCGAAGCCTCAGTAAAGCCCTCTATGGTTTATTTATTTATTCTTCATAATGTTTCGCTGTGATGATTATTTAATAGCTTGACACTTTGAATTTTATTCCTCAAAAGTAGTTCCCTATAAAATCTTTTGCGATCACTCCTATTCTAGGGTTTTCAAACTTATTTAAGTGTAATACAAGATTCAACTGTATCAAAACTTCTGCTAATGCATCGTTGCTACTAATTTTCTCTCTAAAATCGAATTGCCCTCTTTGTAATATCTCACATAAAATGCTCATCTTCTAAATTCTCACATCTCCTCCTCTTGCATGCCCGTTTCTACATTCATATATGAACACTCGACAACGCGTGTGCGGCGTAAAATACCGGTTACCGCCTCTGGCATGCGCGCATGGTCAAGTCGGTAGCGTTGGTGTACGCTCGAATCGAAGGATCATTAGCATCGGCCGGCTGAGATCGAGCCAAACCATACTGCCGCTTGAATGGACCAAGTACTCATCCAGCCCTGGCAAGGTGTGCATCTCGGCCCGCGATGATGGGTCGAAGCTCGTCTGCTGTACGTGGAGCGATCGCGGCGCTGCGCTCTCACGCGGGCATCGGCCGGCGCGCGGCGCCCGTGCGCCCCAGCCAACGTCGAGAGCTCGGCAAACAGACGGCGCGCTGCATTCAAAGCATCCGAGGTGCATTCACGGGCTGCGCGTCGGCCGGTGCGCTCTCTCGAGTTCGCACACGGAGGCCATAAGGCCGTCGACGACGACGACGAATGAGAGGGTAGCGCATGAGGAGCCGAGCGCCGAGCGCCTGCGATGGCTCGCCCGGCGAATTCCATCCTGCGCGCCGATGGTGCTCGCGGCATCCTCGAGGAACGCCCCGCCGAGCATTTCTCGGCGATATGCCGCAGCCGAGGCGCATGTGAGCGCCAGCACCGATGATCGCGAGCTGCAGTCGTTACTCGCGAGCGTTATGCGCTGTGTGCGCTGCGCCACATATGCCTCGGCGTGCTTTGCGAGCGCCCGACGAAATTTCACCCGCGCATACTTATCCCACCCTCGCTCAGCGATGTGCCGTTACGGAACCGTGCGCCGCTCTTGCGCTTGAAAAAGTTTGCGCGCGAGCCCGCAAGCCACGGGCAATTTCGCTAAAACACAGAGGCAGCTTGCCGCCGGCAGCAACGAGCCTTGGACGAGCGCGTTGCACCTACAGCTTCGCACGCCGTGATATCGAGTTTCAAGAGCCAACTTTACTATTCGCAAGTCTAAAACTCGATTCGACCCTGCATCATGGTCAGTTACCGAACGCGTCAGACCCGAAAAAAAGTCTCGAATCACATGCCCATCGAATTCTAACAGTATCGATAGAGAAGCTAATTGATATTTCATAACCCATAATCACCACTTTCATAAGTTCAAATGTGTTATATTCGCTTTCGCATTGGAGCACTCATGAAAATAACACTTGTGTAGAAATTGATATACTTGAAGAATATTTATATTGGATAAGAATAGACTCTGTCGATGTCATTTGCGGATGCTTGTCTTACTTCCAATTACCATGGCAAATTCAGCGGCTATGGACTAGAACAACTTGAAAGTCAAAATCAACCAAGTTTGCTCGTTAGCCGCCACAGATTCACGTTTTATAACACCTGCTGCTCTGACTCGAACAACTCAATGGGCGATACCTGTGAAGAGCGCTCATTCAAGGACAGCCTGGGCAAATAAGTACAACAAGAAATCCGAAAAAGAGTGCTAGCAGAGCAGGAGAAGCGCCGAGAAATGGGTCAGGCTTGTGAAAGAGCGCGCGGGGCGTCCGAAGAGGTCGTAAGTAGTAACAGTCCGGAGTGAGTCGGACAGCGCGTAGCAAGGCAATCGTCGCGTTGAGGCGCAACGTGCGCGAATAATTGAAGCAGAATCGCGCAAAGTGGACGCGCACACGCAACGAAGTCGGGGCAAAAATAGGCTATCGCGCGGAGAGATGAAGACGAAGCTCGCGGCAGGAAGACATAGAGGCAGATAGATAGGGGCCGGGAACGAAGGAGGGAAAATGACACGGATGGAGATATGCAGCGCGGACGTCGAGAGGAGGAGGAGGAGGGGGTGGCGGAGGAGCAGGAGGAGGAGGAAGAGGAGGCCGGAGCGAGGGCGAAAGAAAGAGGAAGACGGGCGCAGGGCCGAACGGGCCCGCGGCCCGCTGTCCGGCGAGAGGTAGCGGAAAGGGGAGGGACTTGCGAGAGGAGCGGACGGAGAGGGCGGGGTCGGCGCGCGGCAACGGGGCTCGCGCGCTCGATGGCCCCTGGCTCGCCCCGGTTGCACGCCGCGGCGTTCACAGGGATGAGTCGCGGATGGAGAGATTTCGCCGCCACCGCTTTGTCTCCCTCGCTTTGCGCGCACCATAGCCCGGGCCACGGGTATTCGCACACCGTACTCCTCGATCCGGCATTCCTCTGCTCTCTTCAAATCGATCTCGCGTTTGCTGATCTGCGCGGCGTCAATCGTATTTTCGTCCATTGATGAGCGATCGCAATGTCGTCGACGACTGCAGTCATATGGCGTGCATGCATTCGCTCTGTCATCGAAGAAGTTGTTCGATTAACTTATTTTTTTTACTTCGTCACAAACGAAAAATCGAGAATGAAAAGGTCGACATGGTTCTCCAGTCGTTCGGCTACGAGCAGTTCTTCAGCGATATCCAACTATGTATTTATTTAGATTAGATTGAAAGGACTGAAATTTTATTTTACGACTCATATCTGGTGGAAGGAGACAGAGACAATGAAAATTATTGACACATCAGAATATCTGCTCAGAATAGCGATTGCTATTTCAGTGAAAAATGTGAACCTACACCACCATTAGCGATAAGTGGAGTGTATGGGAGAGCACGTGCAAGCGATGCTAATATTCTCGTAGGAATGAAAAGAGAGTCAATCTATGTGGTCCTCATTTGGATTCGCTCGACGCAGCTAATATGAGACATCCTAATTCATCCATACACGGCGATACCAATAAATCATTCGCACTCGATTTGGCCCGAACGATTTGTGGGCCTGCCGGCGCCGTGTCGGTGAATACCGAGAATCTTGCTCGTAATGAAGCGCAGCGATCGAGAAAATTTCAGTTCTGGCACGCCCATATTTCAGACAAAATTTCACACCTCCTGGCCAATTACAAAAGAATTCGAGCGGTGCGCGGCCCAACATCCGCGCAACTGCAGCTCCGGAGCGAGGGCAACTACACCGACGCGTTGCGCACTCACACGAGGCCGCGGTGGGCCCTCGTTACACGCGCGTGGATAATAACCGTGTGGTCGTGGATGGTTACACGTCCCGGTCGATATTCGGCAGCCGCGAGTCGGGGCCCGATTCTCGCGTTCGTGAGTGTGTTTTACTCGCCATTCATTCCTTTCTCAGGGCACTACTTAGCTCGATCGCGCTGCGGCGGCAGTGGCCGCACCATTTGTCACTCTCTCTCTCTCTCTCTCTCTCTCTCTCTCTCTCTCTCTCTCTCTCTCTCTCTCTCTCTCTCTCTCTCTCTCCCCCCCCCCCCCCCCCCCCCCCCC
>JAPYYZ010003593.1:0-23432 GCA_030522705.1 Eretmocerus eremicus
GATAACGCATTTCGTTCCTTGGTTTGTAAACTCTGAGGCTGTCGAGCCACTTTTTCGAATCAAGTCTCTAATCTTTTGCAGAACACCGTCAAAGTTGACCTCGTGTGCGCGGTGGCCGGCACCTGAACTATTTGCTCCGACGTGCCCTTAAATGAGGAAATTCGCATGAACGGAGTTCGGATTATTATCGAGGAAGTACTGTAAGTCCGTGTGTTATAAACCCGATCTGATCCAAAATGATATGGATTTTGCATATTACAAAATGAAGTTGAAATCGCATGAGGTGGAATTTTGCGACTGTGCCCAATTTTGTGATATCGAAATTCTGAGATATTATGCGTAGATGCCGCAATTGCCAAGTACTTTTTTCATATTTGTTGTCTTGGAAAGTGGAGAATCAAATTATATCGATCGATGCAAAATTATTTGAGCGTTAACGAGATCCATAAATTCATTCCTGCCACTTCTGGTCCAATTTCGTTTGTGACTCTTCAAAATTAGTGAAAACTGCGCCAAATTTTTTCGGATGAACTAATTTTATTGTATCTCAACTCATTTGATCCCGCAATTCAATGCCGTTGAAATGCTCTTTTTCAGAGTTGAGAAATTTGACGTTGAGCCGATTTTACGGGCAAATTACAAGCAGCATATAGTCGATCAACACGGGGGTGCACCCGATTCCCTGAATCCCTGTGTTCTTATGGGGGTTTACGAAAATCATACAATTTTGCATCTTCTCCAGAAAATTACAACAACTCCGTTCTCAATGGTCTAAATGAAATATACACTATCTCCCAAAAGTAATGGATTATGCCTCTCGCAGTAAAATCGCAATACATGTATCGGAAACTCTTGGGCTTACGGAAAAAATAAGTGAAATAAAGTGCATATTTATTCGTGTGATTGCCGATCTTTCAAATCCCATAACTCGGCTCCAGAACAGTGTAGACATTTTTTTAAAAACAGGATTCAAGCTCTCAAGAAGATCTACAATAGTTACAATTTGAAATTTTGATTTAACATCGTTCCTATCAAGATGAGATTTTTTTCCCCTTTTTCAACTCTAATTATAAGAATGAATAAGGCACCAAAAAACTATTCAAAAAACACAAGAAGATATCATTTTTTCTGGACTTTAATATGCTCGAGGATGTGCTCTTTTTATTTGTTTCATAGACCCAATGATTTCCGAGTTATTGCAATTTCATTGCGAGAGTGCATTATCCACTACTTTTGGGAGGTAGTATAGGTATATGGGTGCATTTTGCAGGTAATTACGCTGTCTTCCACGTGTAATAATTATATTCATTGACTAGAGTTGGATTCGATGATAAGGAGATCCGATCATTTGTGCTAAGAGGAAATTGGCTACACCCTTTCGCAGTCTCTCAAAAAATCACCAACTTCTCTATTTCAATTTGGACTAGAACTCACAACTATTGAAAGATCCTTCTCCCAACAGAGTCCGTGAGCCTTTTGCGGGGTATATTTCACCAACCAAAAAATCACACACGCGCGCGCACGCGCGCAGGAGGGAGGGGGGGGGAGAAAGTAACTCACCTGACGTCAATTCTTGAGTCGGCAAGCTCCACTGTGCAGATTTTTCAATGATCCATAGCAACCTATCTGTCAACTTGAGAATTGCCTGTCCTAACACCGTTTGAGCAGTGGCTTCAACCCCGTAGAATACCATTTTGTTGATGCAACCCACACTCACCACCTTCAATAGATCTATTCACTGGGGAAAGATTAAATGTTTTACACCCTTGCTCAACATATTGGACATTTATCTATGAATCAAGTTACTTTGTCACAAGTGACTTGTCACAAATAGACAGATCATTTATGAATACCAAACCAAAAGCTGTTTTGCTCGATGTTGAATAAACCCACAATTAATCATTCGGGAATGGCTGGTAATCTTGACTTCTAATAAATCCTACGAGGATTGTAAACGTGATAGATGTAATGAAGATATTACTAATTCTCGGATCGTATCAGTATTGTGAAATCGGGAGATCCATAATGAACTGATATCTCACTTATTCATTCCGTTAATACTTGAGTACACAAGTAGTACTTCGTTGATACTTTTGAGAACATGAAAGGAATGAGCAACTATTTTCAGCAGAGATGCGGATGCGTTGTAAAAAAGAAGCTTCTCATCAGTGAGCCAAGGTCTGAATAACGCCAATTTACCGAACAGGAGGGACTATCCAGCTGAGATACCCAAAAGTTTTTTAGACCACCCTGGTATACGGTGTTTTAGGGCCAATGATCCATCGGTAAACTCAGTCAATTGCACCCACGACACTTCAAAGGTTCTCACAAGTCGTTTATATCATATCCGATAACAATCGCGATCGCCAGAACTTTGAATTGACATAATCTAGAAATCGACCGTGAAATTCAGATTTATTGAGAAACACTCGTTCCAAGTCATCGACTCTATGAGCGCTATTTAAATTACTTCAGACTAAATCTCACATACGGCGCTAACAGACAATTTTTTGATAAATGTCAGGATTTGTCCTGTGTAGCTCGTAGCAATTAAAAATTGATCACTTGCTATATTAAGACAAATATGATATTCATAACGCTTCCTCCTGAAGAGGATCTTGCAGGACATGAAAAGAAGAGATGTAAAATACTTAGAACACTACATATGTATTGAAATCTTTATTAGAAAATGTAATCGTTTCCATTAAAAACGACCATTTTTGATCGAGTTTATTAGTCTTACCAGGAGAGAGTGTCGAGCATCTGGATTACGAATTCGGCTGAAACTTTGAGAATAGTCTCGTTTTGATACCAAAAGACCAAAAGATGAAATCCAGAGCTACAGAGTTTGTTGTCCAATGGTTTTCGAGATATAGACCAGAACATTAGCATTGCAAGTATATCTATAAATATCACATGAACCTATAATGGGTAATACTAATCTTCTGGGCTATACCTCCAGAACCATTATGGGTATTAAACTCTGTGGCACTGGATTTCATTTTTTGGCGCCAAAAGAAGACTGTTCCCAAAGTTTCAGCCAAATCCGTGATCCGCATGCATGACCTTCTCCTGGTGAGCTCGTGAGATCGCCAAGTAATAAAATTAGATAGTTCCAAATGAGATGTATGATGATATTAGTCAAAATAATTTTGCTTGCTAGAATTTTGCCACGATCTCATGAGAATTATGATAAGTAGGGATGAAAACTATCATTATAACGAATCTATTATATAACACGACTATCTCTAAAAAATTGAACAATGTGCAATGCTACAAACAATAAGTGAGATATCATCAATACAATGATCCTACAGAGTGTCTACTGGCGTTTCTGCAAGTGTCTAAGGACTATTTACAGACCTTTCCAGATCTTCACTTAGAAATTTCAAGAATTTGGTACCGAAATCTAAATTCTTTTTCAGAATCAAAGAATAATTTTGATTTTAGTCTTTCACTCTCAAATTATACAGAGGTCTAGATTTGTAAGTTTCGTGTTGAGTTATCAATCAAAAAATCTCAAATAACAAATCCTAAAATTCGGGCGATTTTCACTAAAAAAATTTTTTCTTCAAAATCAAAAGGGGTATTTTTCTCTCACACACTTTGAAGATAATAAGTTGAGGTTGAGGGCAAGTTTTGATGGATACGTTTTTCATTTTGTTGAAAATGGTATATTATTGCCTTGGGCGCGTTCGCCCATTTTGGGTGCTAGGATAGTTTATTTCCCTCACTTCGCTCGGGAATTAAGTCCTCCGCGTCCGAAATGGCCGTGCAAGCAAAGGACAATAATGATTTTTCATTATTAGAACTCAACTGCGTTTAAATGCAGCAATTTCAAGTTAGAATGATCAAAATGAAATCTTAAGAAAACTGACCGAATGAACAATGGTCTAAGAGTTAGGACCTACGCTATCGAACTTGCGACAGTGGAGAGACGTGTCCAATCGGGTGTATTCGAACGGCATTTTTCAGTGAAAACCTCACAATTTCAGAAAACTCCCGGAGAAACCCTATTTTCAACCTCCCCTAATATCTTAGAGGGCACTCAAAGCTGACGGCTCTTTCAGATTATCTCTGAAACTCGCGAACATTATTCTGCTTGGATGGGCCGAAAATAATTGCTGAATACGCACAACCAGGGTACTTTTGAATTATTTTTTTTAGTGAAAATTGGGTTGGGTGAAAGGGCATTTGGACAGTGGGGAAGGAATAACTTTAGTTAATTCTATTACGAACAACTCGAAAATTGCTAATTGAGAATTTCGCATTGCAGGAAAATTGACCTTGGGAAACCCCACTGTCCCTCCTTTCATATCACTTTTCTGTAAGGTTGCATGTAAAAATTGATATTCATCTCTCGTGAAAATTCCATTTCAGTACACCTTGTTCGTGCGATTTAGCGATCAGGGTTGAAATTTTAAAAAACCCATCAGCTTCGAGCATCCCCCGAGACTGTGGAGGTTGAGATCGGGCTATTCGATGGAAATTTTCTGAAACGATGTGGTTTTATCTGAAAAATGCCGTTTACGTGGATCGAAAAATAGATCCGATCGGACATTTTTTTCTAATGCCGTAAGTCAGAGAACGCAATTCCTAATTATCTCAGACCACTGTGGGATGGCGGGATTTGCTCTTCACATAAACTAGTTATTTTTCTTCTCCGTCTTTTTATTCCAGGTGTCTATTCTCTTGAACCATGAGTTTTTGAAAGCAGAAATCATCGGTTCCGTCATAGTGAAATTTTCCATACTTCCAGCAATATTTACGTCTGCATCACGCACACGTCGTTGACCGAGCCTTGTAATTCAGAACCTTCTAAGGACTTTTCAAAGCAAATAAGAACTTTAAAGATCAGTAGACACCCTGAGATTCTAGTTGTTCGAATAGTCATGTAGATGTGACTGGCACTTAAAGATTATCCCCACACATTGTAAGACAAAAAATTGAAGAAGCATCTCAATCATGAAGTAAGACTTTTCAGTCTATGTTAATCTGAACGATCGTCTTGCGAATATTGAGCCAATGATCTAAATACTCTCTCAATATCTTCTAAAGATAAGCTCAATCATTGCGGCGAAGTAAAAAAGAGACGTAATTGTTGTTTTGCGTAAGCTGATCGACTATATCAATAATCCCAGCAGATTTTCAAAGGTTCTCACCTTTCTGAAACGTATATGAAAAAAAAGTCATTAGCCAAACGAAATTCTTTTGGTGGATTGCTTGTTCGGTATATCGCAAAGTACTCGAATTCAACGTGTATAATCGTTTTCATCGGTCTTTCCTATACATTCATACTTTGTACATCAGTGCGAAGCTCCAATTGTTGGTTTACAGTCTTCCTGAAGCTTACAGGAACTTTGTATATTCGACGAATCATGAAACATTATACTTACCATCTTACCCAGAAATAATTCAACACGACCAAAAATATTCATCTGTTCGAAACCATAACTCTTGTTCATTCGCAAATATTGCAATGCCTTACAACTCTAATTGTCAAGCTTTCTTGGTAATTATTAAGAAATGCTCAGGCACGTTTCAGGAAGCGCTAACAAATGCACACTATGTATAATCCTCAGAATTAGCCTATGAGTGTAGGTTGCAAATTCATAGCCTAGTGAACAGACAGTTTGGAATTGAGGATGACAACTGAAAAGTTGAACAGTCACAACAATCGAATAGTTTAACAGTCGCTCCGATCGCTCTCTGCCCAAATAGACCTAATAAAAACTAATATACATCTCGAAATATTGAAATGTAGTTACTGAAACACTATATTTATGAAAATAAAATGATGAAAGGCTCGACTGTATTACTGATCAAGCCATTAGTATAACAGCACTTGATTTCTTCTGTTCGCACAATAAAATCGGGTGTCGAAGACTTTGAGTTTATTTTGGTATATGAATCAGCTGTTCAGTTTTCAATTTCTCTATGCCGCTGTTATTTGATGAGATAGGCCGGTTTGAGAGACCAACTAGGAAAGTTATTCGGTGCAATTTGACTATTAAAAAATATAAATCTATATGAAATAGTAACCACATCGTATGCAGGAGTATCAACAGGCTTTCATTTTTGAGGAGAAAAATAAAAACTGAAAATTTTTCAACTCGCTAATTTAGCCATTTTTTAACTTTTGACACTGGTATTCGATGTTTTGCAAAGGAAGCCTGTTTAGCTAAGTACAATTTTGACTGTGTATAGCCGAGGTAGTGCTTCAGGCTTACGGAAGAGTGACTTACACGACGAACAGGGTTGGAATAAGTTCGTGTGGATCTGCATGTCGAGCAAGGGTTTTTGGCTTTATTTTGCCTACGTTTCACCCACCAAAATTACATGGGCCTCTTCGGGGCTGTCATCGGCCAAGCTGCTGCATCCTTACAGTATTCATGTGCCTTCAAATGGGGCAATTTTTTTAAAAGGGTGGCAAGTTTGTTACATCCCGAGAAAGAGATTAACAAAGCAGCACTTAGCGAGGCGAATAATCGTATGGCTCTAAAACCAATTTTCGTCGGTTGATACATGCGCGAATCATGTTTTGTGCCACCTGATACATCTTTAGCAGCTTTTCAATTGTATTCATAATCGACTTTTCCGAAAGACTAAGTTTTGAAGCGAAAAATGTTTGCCCCAAAAAATTTACCTCGTACGAACATTACTTAGAGGGACCTCGATACAGGCGCCACAGATTACGGTCTGTTCGATCATTTTGACAAAACCATCGTCATATTGGGGTAGTCTCACTTCCTGAAAGTGTGAATATGGAAGAACCGAAAAGATCCCCGGTTTTTGACTGGGTTGGGGTAACTTCGATACACTTAAAAAGGCCTTCTTCGTGGCTATTATTCAAGACCTCATCATCAAATAACATTTTATCAAATAGTCAATGAAGAGGGCTTCAAAATGAGCCTAGAAATTTTTCATTTGGACGTCTGGGAATCGAGTCATAGTAACTTTACAACAGAAAACGATTTTTGAGCTGTTTTCCACCTAAAAACAGCCTCTTTGCGGCCAATGAGGTTTGCTGGCAACGGCTACATTCAAACAGTGTTTGAAGGAGTTATAATATTGACCAAACAAGCTTAGCTTTCAGATGACGACATAAAAATATCGATTCGGGCAGCTTGAGTTGATCTAGGGCAGCTAAAGATGCGAAATTACCATGAGTGTAACAATTTCATACACCGCATTGTAACTTTGTTACACTTTTTGAAACGCTCATAACTCCGGTTATCAACATTCAGCTGAGACTGTAAGCTTTCGATGGGCCACAAGTAGGAATAGGATTCACTATGGCGTCTAGGGGCTACAAGCAAAACGAGATGAAAATTAGAAAGTGTAACGAAGTTGCCCCATTTGGCGGTCTCTAAGAGATACAGGGCATACGAGATGACTTATGATGAGTTTGCAAGAAAATGTACCTATCAAGGTCTATTCAAACTCACACGTGTTAGTTCGATTCTCTAGTTTTTGATCATCTGCAAATTTCTTAGCGTATGCACCAAAGAATTTCAACATTAGCTGAAAGCCTTGAAAATAATCTCTCGTAAGGCAACTGTATAGACGTTCTGGAGCATAATCATTACTGTTCTAAGACATTGAAAATATAGAGCATTTTTGCTGGAACTCTGTAAACGACATCACCATCGTAAAATCGCAATTACTCGGCTCTCGGACGTTTAAATTGCTCGCACTTTATATAGCTTAATTTGTAGAGCCTTCACACATTGAAATGGGCTAACAATACGTCTAGTTGACGTGTTTTGAAGCCGACGCAAAAAAAAAAGTAATTGTAGGCCTGATGCCATCCACCTTTTTCAATTATTTCCATATAAAATCGTTCCTCAATCAAATTCTGCAATTCTGAAAGAAGTTTATTAAAAAAAGGAAAATAAAGGATTCAAAAAGTTGGGGCCAGTGCGTTTAGATCGGTTCCTTGGAAAAATTTTTGGCGCGGCTCTGAGTGACGAGGTAAAATAATGTGAGCTTTCAGAAAATGCTGAATAAATCGATTCAAAGCCTGCTAGCAAATGTATTTGGAATTTTTTGAAGTCAAAATTGTTGAAAACTTATCATTCAATATTCTCAGAATTTATCTATTGCGCGGCGAAGCTGTAAAGCATCCAGACCCGAGATTCCAGGGGTGAGCCTCGAGTTGTATATGGGTTAGTTCCAGGCTTTGTTCTCGTTATCAACAAGTCCGGTGAAACCTTGATAATCCAATAAATTCAAAAAAAGTTCATTATTCAAGTCCAAAAGTAGTTCATTTTATCCTTAAGATACGAGATGGAAATCTGGGCGTTTACCTTCAAACTCGACTAACCACGTGTTCTAGAGCTTCCATTAGCAGAGTACCATTGACTAAAGTTAGGTTCACTTTAGTTTTGGAAGACATTTTCAGGGATACAAAAAAAATGAAAAATATTTCGCCAATATCTAATATTTTTCACAAATCTTGATGGTGAGATTTCAATTTAAAGTTATCGATGACTTTTAACGAATCTTTTTCAGGGTCAGTTTTTGGGAATTCGTTGAGAACTTTTAGTTCCGTCAAAGTCCGGTTGAACCAAAGATTCAAAGAATCGTTTCAATTGACTTTTTCAATAGTGTCGAATAATTTAATCACAATTTTTATTTTCAGTCAAAACTTGTGAAAAATTTACCGTATGTCTCAACGATAGAGGATGAAATATTACTTCGATATGAATGTGTTTTCGTGGCTCAGTGGATTGATTAAGCCTAAGTATCGATAAAATTTGCACAACAAATGATGCGCGGTGCAGCGATTGGTTTTTCGGATGGCACAGTATCATCTTACTTCACAATAATAAATGATAACGGTAATTTATGAACGCACGATTGAGAAAATTTTCATTTTATAATTCTGCCGCTATTTTCGAAGAGACAAAGATAGAAATGTAGATATTGCCCATCTCGATTCAGGCTTCTCGAGTTTTCGGTTCCCAAATCATCTTGCCTGAGTCACAAAATACTATTGAATACTTAAAATATCCGTCCTTGCTATTCACGAATGTACGCATTCTTTCCATCATTCGCATGATTTTTGGACAGCACAGGCAAATATGACAATCGAGTTTTCATATGACGCGAAGCCATATGAGACATACATGAAGAGTTTCGAAGCAGAGTGACATGAGTCCATGGTTCGAGAATTTTCGTCATCATAAGCTATACCGTTTGGATATCATCCAAAAACGACTGTCGCGAATGTATTTGTTAGAAACACCCTACTCAATGATTTAATTTCAAACAATTTGTTCAACTTGGACGAAATATTGGTAGCATGAGGATCAAGGTTCATTTTTTGCTTTTTCAACCGAGAACTCAGCTCATTTGTTTATTCCGTCGTGGAGAAAATTTCCGGAAATGAGACCAAAATAGAGTTTCAAGTTCAAATTTCAATACCTACTACTTATGAGGACCGGCGAGGTTTTGTCAAGACTCGGAATATAACTTGAAGGATTACTTCGATTTGGTGGTATGTGCCGAAATGAAAAGCTACTAGAAATTATCCATCCACATTCGTTTCCGAATGAATTTATTTACAGTTGCGAAAGGTCTGATCTTTGAGTCTCTCCATCGATTATCGATTCAAAGGAGAGAAGTTCGGTTTGGCACACTTGGCCCTGCCACGCATTCACGCCATTCTCAGCATGTTTTATGTATGGAAGGAAAAAAGTGTTTCGAGCCAATGCAAGACAATTCAAGCAATTTCAAGTCCTTGCAGTTTCTGTTTTACGTACGATATTCTCGAGTCTTGATATTGATGAGTCAACAATTGTTTGGACTTGAACGGGAACGATGGGATTTGCAATCGTACATTTCTTAAATTTGATAGAGAGCAAATTCCGGATTTAACATTGATTGATACGAGTGCATAATGGATATGCACTCATCTCAAAATGTAATGTAAAAAAATGTAAAAAAATGTATCTCATGCATCCAGAGGAACTGATATGGAAGAAAAAAGGGGACTGAATTAGACGATGAAATTTTTGTAGATCGAACCGCTAAGCACTTGTCACTGTTATTGCAGACGAAGGATGAGGCCGATCGTTATTACTAGCAACGGATTGATTTTGACGCACAATTTATTTCGTGTCGTCGGTATTATTGTTGGGAGCGGTAAATCAAACGACCAGTGTTTGACAGCGAGATGCAGTTTGAAACTCGCAGTTGCCAGCATTGGCTAAAAGATGGTTCTTTGTTGGCGCGTTATAGTCATTCAACCTCGCATTCAACAATACTGATCCGATTGACCAAATAAATATCTGATGTCAACTCGATAGATGCGATCGTTCGGTGGGCGGATGTCTCCGGTATTATGAGGTATGTATACGTACTCACCAAGTAATAATTTGTTTTGGTCAGTGTCCGGGCGTTCATGCGTAGGCCGATACATAAATAGGGCTTATTATGGACTTGAGTCTAAGCTCAAGCATGTAAGTGTTGTGTGCAGATGCTAGTGTGCGCCACGATCTCGAGGAATATTTTTATGAATTGAAAATGATGAGTTGTGGGATGGGTGATCGGGTTGACAGGCATTTCACGCGAACACCATGAGAATAGCAATTCAGCACGGGAATCGGTCTGGGATCAGGCGTAAAATATCTGTGCGCCAGTCATAATAATACAAGAATACAACGCGTGACGAATTTAGGCGGGAATACGCGGGCAATAAAGTATACCTATAGTACCTGTTGCTCGAGTCTTGAAACGATCTGTTGGAATGATGAGCGGTATAATGAGGTAAGATACTTGATGAGGTCTATTGTGGAATTTCACCTGCAGCAATGCCCTTCGATTGAGATAGTAATTCGCGAGTGTGGTAGGTGTGATAGATCCCCAAACTAGGTGGGTATGAACCAATGCCTATCGAGGCGCAGGGCAGCGATTGAGCAAAAAGAGTCGCGTTGCTACATATTCACACGAAAAGACTAATGTACGAGCTGGTTGAAAATGGTTTTGTTACCTTATTTTTCCCGTTGGAAGCTCGATGATAGGAGCCGGCCGGTCCTTTTCGCAGTAGGGGTCGGGGCCGAACGAAGGTCGATTGACTCCGCGATATCGATGATACTTGGCACGATGGATTCTGCGGCGGAAATGATGACTCGTTTGCGCGCGCTGTGGCGGCAAATGTCCGGAGAAATTTTGTCCGAGGTTGGGTATTTAAATTCCGAGCACCACCGGGTCGCACCTGCGACGTCGAGAGGGCCCTGGACGAACGAAACTTGGGTACTCGTGTCTGTACTCGTTGCGCGCACCTGTGCGCAATATGGCCTGGCCGCGCTGAACTGCACGATTCAAGATGCGAGAAATATTCGCATGACTGACAATCACTGACGATTCGATGAAGGATCGATGCTCTGCTCTCGGACGATAGTCGCTACTGGGCGCCGACTACCGCTGCTCCAAACTGCATGGCGGGACAGTGCCGGCTCTGCTTTGCTCCGCTAGTCCGCTCCATGAACTTTTCGCGCGCAAACCTATCTGTACGTGAAGGATTTTCCGTGTATGGAATGTGCGGGCTTCTCGCCATCTGCCCTTGCATGTGCTGCCCTTGGCGGTTTATTGCCGAATCAACAATGCCCATAGTTGACTATCTAGCCTTAATTATTTAATTATTTTTCACGCGAATGTCATCACAAATTCCCAACTTAAGACTACTTTCAGCCGTGTTCACTCACTAACTCCAACAGAATATTTTCTTGTCTTCCACGTGCTTTCGACTACTGATTACGGCTGATTACTACTGCTCTGGATTTTTTATTGACGCGTCTCGGAAGCTCTCGCGGATGCATCGAGAATCAGATCAAGAGTTTTTCAATTTGTGGAAATTGGTCAACACCTTCAGCCTGCCCTGACGAATTTTCAACAAATCATAGCATCTTTCGAGCTCATCAAAAGGTCGCGCTGAATACTCCATCTTTCATGCATCGGGCGCAGCATATTCGGAATTTAGAAACGTACAAAGATACCCATATAAATCCGCAGAGGCTACGCGCCAGAAGATTGATTTTCAAAATACACGACTCATACGTGCAGCATCACATTGTTAGCCGCAGGTCTGCCGATGGCACTCCAAGTGTTCTCACTTCATCTGCATCATTTTCCATATGTAATTTAGTCTGATGACAATACTTTTTTTCCCAGTGCAAGCGGAATAAAGATCACGGGAATGCGTAATTTCTTCTTTTTTTATTTTTATTATTATTTTTTGTATTGAAACATCATACAATGTGCTTTGTGTATTTGTGAAATAAGTAGTGAAAATTACAAATTTGAATTGCTAGAGAGGTTCCCACGTTGACTCCTACTAATTTGATCCGTTTTATAAAATTTCATTTCATTGGCAACACATTGTTTGATAGGTAAACTCCGTTCTAAATTTTAATTTTTTATTCAAGTTATGAATGCTCAGGTTCGTGAGATAATTCATGACCTTATTGAGAATTTTGGTTCATCAATTGTCTCTAATCTCAAAATGAATGAGAAATACAAACTCTGAGCTCAAGTGAGTTACAGAAATTTGTTGGCTTCATTAAAACGTTATTCAATCATAGCTTATATTATCTTAAACTCTTTTCATGATATTTTCAACTTTTGTACATGATAGAACGGGTATTATTTTCATTTATTCAGATTCATTCATGGTCAAGCTACGAAGGCAATATTCATTGAACAAATCAAGCAGTAAAAAACATTCTTTACAATCACAATCTTAAAATTAGTCAACGCAAAATTGATTTCTTACAGATTTTACCGAGTTTTGTAAAGTTGTTGATGAGGGAGGCATGTGTCATCAAAAAGAAATTTAAATATCTTGAAGCCATTTCAACATTGTTCAAACAATTTTAATGAAGAGCCCAAAAATTTACAAAACGATCCTCTATTTGAGAATTCCATAGGGTTTTCATCTCACCAGAATAACAATAGAAAGACATGAAAACCGACGCGAAAATGCCTGTACTTGAAAAATAAATACTTTTCAGACTCGCATTTTTACTAAATTTTGCAGGCGTTTAATTGGGATGGTTTATAAATAGAGGAGTAACGAAAACAGCAGGGATGACTGACGGGAAATTTACTTTACACAGAAAATACGACATGCACAGTAAAAAAAGTACTGACTTGATAAAACTATCTGCGCTTGATGTGGATTCTAGGACCACAACAGATTAATATTGTTAATTTTGATAGGAGAGAATTATTCGAGTGTTGTTTGTTCATTCTGCTCGCGGCAAAGGTGTCAACATTATATCTTCAATTACAATTCCTCATAAATACTATCACGGATCGAAATTTCAAAATTAGAAAATGAAAAATACATTTGTTGATAAAATACGATTTTACAGATTTATCACAAAAAAAAACGTTAAAAGGAACCCGGAAAATTCAATGGTCTACTTGAGTAGCATAGAGGTGATTCACTTGCTGACAATAACATCAAACAGATTTGACTCTAATATTTCAATCTGCTCATCAACAGAATTTCACTGGCCGATTGATTCAGTATTTATCATCCTCCTGATCTTCCCCTTCAATTTCTTCTGGAGGTGCAAAACCATCCTGCAAGTTATAAAAAACACGAGTGAGATTTTGAGTAACTAATAAAATCGTAATTTGTTCAGTAATTTACAAGTAGGTTGTAAAGGAGATAGAAATTGAGCTGGCTCAAAGAACTGTGTAGATTGCCGTTTATTTATTGACAAATTAAGAGAATGGGTCCAATCCGAACGATTTCAGGAGAAATTAAAACCCTTCATGATGACCAAATCTTGATTGATCGTGAAAACAGTTCAAGTTCTTTGAAACTAAAGAAGCAGGCGGACTTTTCAATCGTCTTGACTTTGAGAAATCTATAAAAAAATGACAAGGGATGCATGGGTCAGATAGAAATCTCGTAGCAACGTAAAAAAGTACCTACTACAAAAAAAATTTCAGTTCATACTTGGTCATCACATTTGTCGGCTTCATCATCATCCTGCAAGTATCAAAAAAAAAAAAACATTCTAATCGTGAAGCAAATAAAAATAAATTTCTGCTAAAAAACTTCGTTAGGAAAAATTCGATTTAATAATTTTTCTTAGATATGCGCTTGCAGCAGAAATATCATATGAATTCGAAAAAAATGTCCTCAAAGTTCTTTGGGGTGCAAGATCCATACAAAGCAGACTCACCTCGGTAGCATAAAGTACCTCCAGGATTTTCTGAATAATTGGAGGAGATTCACTGTTATCACATTCTTGGCACATGACTTCGATGTCTCGCAGTTTTCCAAAATAGAAGTCTCTTTCTTTCTCCAAACCATCGACGGTCATTTTCAATTCCATCACCTGAAGAAAAAATAAATATGCTAAAAGGTCCGATTCTGTGTTTTTCTCGGATCCTCTTCGATAATATTTCATCAAGAACTCCTACGCTCTCTAAGCTCGATTCTCCGGGCATTTATCGTGAAACATCGATTGACATTCTACCTGTGGCAATACATACATAGAGATTCGAACCTATAGAGAGCGTAGGGATTTTTCACTAAATATACTAAAAGGTCAGAGAATAACACGATATTCAACAGAAAAACAACAAATTACCTGTGAAGCCAGTTCGTCGACTTTTCCATCACCACGATTTCCGAGGCCACTGCTCACTTGACTCCCCAATTTTTGTGGTGCACGAGTCGGCGGTACTTTATTCACTGGAGAAAAATTCATGATGAACCAATACCATTTTGAAGACATTTATTTTTATCAAAATTATGAGAAAAATTGACTCGTGTAAGAAAATTAAAGCTCTCTCATAAGATCAATTAAGCCAAAAAAGCGAGTCGATTCTGAAAGATGACCAGTAGCCGCATTAACGTGTAAGCAAGAAGGCTGAATGTGACAGTGCTATACAAAATCTTTGATACAAAATAAGCTGTATTTAGTAACTCAAACCTAAAGTATTAAATGATAATGACTCTTAGATGAACTGTCAGTGCGATCATAGTAGAAATAACAAACTTTACAGTCTTAATGAATGTTTCTTAAAATAATGATGAACCGTGTAAGAAAGTTGAAAAAATATCAAAAGGATTTAATAAAAAAATTAGAGTATAAGACCTGAGTGAATGCAATAATTCATCCCGTGTAAAAAAGGAATAGAGCGGTGCCTAGGAATAATTGGAAAACTGAGAATTCTCAACATGCTTTGCAACCATGCCATTCAGTGTGGGTATAAAAAATTACTTTAACATCTATGTACAACATTTTCATTTTCTAATGAATAATAGGTGAGACTAGATTTCCGTGATACAAATGTTGCAATAAACCTGGATTCCAATGAACAATGGCAATTTTATGGTTCAGATAACCTTTCAGTCCCAACTTATATTATTATATCAGTACTCAGAATAATCCGATTATCACGCATATGTTGAAAAATCTCTTTCCAGCTCAATTAAGGCCCAATGAGTTGGTATGCTGCAGTTTTTGAAATACTCCTGTTATATTTTAAGGACGACTGTCATCTTACAGCAGATATCATTATAAAATTTAAGTGCTGGTTTGTTCTGCTCTTTTCTCTTTACTAGGTCAAAGAACTCGCCAAGTCTTTTTTTCCTTTATGTGATCAGTGTATGAGACACTTCGTGTTTGCTCAAAAAACGTTTCGAGTGACGTTCTTAATTCAAAGTTCACTAGAGATCCGGAAAAATTTTCAATCGTCTCCAAAATGGAGACGCTATTTGTAACCTCACGCACAGCAAATTAGTTTAAGCTAATATGGTATACCTCTTCTAATATTTTTATGTAAATGGAATATCATGACGACCTTTTCTTTCTATTTGTATAATAGTTATGAGTGCCTTTTTCGCGCCTTACTCGTCAAATCGTTTGAGCTTCAGTGTGTTCAAAATGTGCCGTGTACTTCTCAGCAAAAGAGAAGACCGAAACATGGTCGTCGAATCGCGAAATTCTCGACATGTCAACTGTCGCTGTCATTTCATCTCAATTAAAGTCGCTTGGCGCTTTGATCGAGAATTTTCGGAGTTCTTTGAACAGGCAAAAGCTCAAACAATTGAAACTCACACACAAATCCAAATGGTTTATATAAATCATTAAGAGAAAGCAAAATTGGAATGAAAATTAGGAAGACATTTTTCTCTCTCCCGCAATTTGATAATTCTACTTCATTCGTGGTCTAGTTGTGCCTTGGGTTGTCAGAGATTTTTAAGAATTTCTTCAGATTTTTTCGATGCGATCCAAGAAAGTTATCATAAATAATTGGAAATCAATAGTGCCCAATATATTGAATGAAGTAGTGAACGGGTTGGAGAGAAACCGTGCTCGACCTCATCACCTTCAATTAAATGGTTCTCAAAATGAAAGTCACAATGTCAAAATCTATTAGCATGTCAGTCCATCATGACAGTCATTTTCCAAAGTCATCCTAAATGTAACACATTCAAAGATGAATTTACCTGGTAGTAAACGTGAACAAAAACATAATGTATTAGTCTGTGACGTCATCATCAAATACCCCTTTGTTACAATATGCGGCTGAATTTTATGCAATGTTAGTTGAATGGTAGATCATTATTAAAGTTTAAGTGTTTGAGAGAGATTCTTTACCAATACAGTCACTCATTACTGAGTGATGACTTACGAGTAAAAAAATTTGAAAAAAATATTAAGAACCGTACCGGCCCTAGCAGCGGGTTTGGATGGTACTGGGGCACTTCGCTTAACCAATCCACCGCCTCTTGGAACGTTATTACCACCACTACCCAATGGTTCACCACCTCGCATTGCAAGAGCATCATAAACATCTGTTCCTGAATAGTTTGCATCAAAAAACTTCTTGAACCACTGCAAAAACTCAAAGTTGTCTTGGAACCTGCCTTTCACCAGCTTATCAATTGGTACAATCTGGAAATCACATGTAGAGATTTGTACAGCACACGATAGCAAGTTTAGTAATCCAAGTTTACCAAATTCAAAATGCTATGACTGAATTATATGAGGATTGTTATTTTAATTGGTTAACTGAGAATGGATCAATGTAAGAATTCTTTGAACAACCCATAGATTATCTCCAACTTTGACAAGAATTTGACTACAAAATTATAATGGCCTATGGGTCACAGCAGCTAAAAACGGATCCGATATTACTAGAAAAACTTTGATCTTGTAAGAACAAAGAAAAACGACAGATTACAAACTTCTTTAGTTTACCAACTATTATTGATAATCAAGTAGCTTTGAGGCATTTATAGATGTCAAGGTTCACTAAACTATCAATCTGATTGTGAGTGTATCTTACATCATTTTTGCATTTTTGAGTACCAAACAAGTACTAGTGTGTAGAGTGCAGGAATACCTATGTCTAATGTGATTTATAATCATGAGTACATACGAAATAAGTGCATGTATTGAAAAAAATGGCCAAATACCACCAAAATATGTATCCTAATATCAGTAACTACGACTAACAGAATAGAACTGAAAATCTTCACAACCTTTTGGAATTTACATACAAAATGCAAAAAATTGGTGATAGACTTTATGATTGGAAATGTGAACCATCTACATGCAACAAGCAGTGTACAGGAATTCAGAATCAATTAAAATGAGAAATTTCATTGTACTCATTGACTGCCGCGGTGCAGGATTTCGCTGCTGTATAGTTCGTTGCTGGCTGTGTTGCTTCTGTGGAACTGATACTAGCTGAGTATTGGAAAAATTATGCATGCTGTCATTTCCAGAACCCAGAGGAATACAGCCACGTGCTTCAAATGCATCATATTCACGACCATCATAGTTGGCATCGAAAAATTTCTTAAACCATTGAAGAAATTCAAAATTATCTTGGAATCGCCCCTTAATTAGTTTGTCAACTGGTATTACCTGAACCAATTAAGCAAGACTTTGAGAATTTCTTACGATCCACTCATATTTCAGTCATTAAAATGGAATGGCTATCTCGTATAAATATCAGGATGATGCATAAAATATTTGAAAATAGAAAGTCTTACCTTATCAACATTCATTTTTTTGAAGCCTCCTTGGAGTAACTTGAAATTTTGTATGTATTCATGCTCAAGATTTGTCTTGAATTTCACTCTCTTTAGAGGCACTGAATTTGGGAAAAGCATGTCCATAAATTGACAGTAAGCAGCGCCAGTGCATAGTTCTTCAATTTTGGTGAATGATGATTGCAAGCAATCATTAACCCAAGCAAGCATATCATGGCGACTAAGATTCTCCGTTGTCACATTTGTAGCATACACGTTAACTGCCATTGCTGAAGATCACTAACAAAAACAAGACAAATTAATTGTTGCTGACAGCTTGGATTGGATTTAAACAACTAATGATGGACATATTCTTGATAATGGGGAAAAAAATTGGTTCAACTTGGTAACAATTTTGGCATTTCTTCATCAAACTAGATGACTCTCATCAACTGAACCAGCATAACAGCCTCAAAGTTCATCCAGGGTGATCAAATGATGCCTCTTCATCTCAAATAACATTGATGTAATGCAATCAACTTATCAATGGTGTTTGATATGATCATCTACAAACTATTCATAAATGGGGAATTTCTTCCAAAACACTACATATTGTAAATTACTCGCTAGAGATTTCATTTGAAAAATCTATACTAGAAAGTTAGCTGGAAATAAGAAGTGAGAAAGTGTTGTACAGTTCAAGAGTTTAAATAGCAAACTAACGACTCTTATGAATCATCAATTTTCTCTGTACAATGAAAAGGTTGATCACCAAATGAAAGCGTAACACATGCTCAAAGTGAATATGATAAGGTATTGACCTAGGCAGAGTTCAACTCCAAGAAGTGATTTGAAGTGATCAGTCTTCACATGAATCAGGATAAGAAGTTCGTTAGGAAGTTGATAAGAATCTCAAAGACTGGAGCTGAAAACTCATTAACGGTTTCCGGTTTTGCACCAGTTCATGGGAGTTGAGGGAAGGATGAAATATGCATCAGGAAATTGATGAAGAGGCCGAAAGAGACGGAAATCGAGAAAGCCAGAGAGAGGGAGAGAGAGACGGGTTGAAATTCCTCGGACAGGATGTAGGCGATTACGTAGGCGAGGATTCGCCGCAAATGCAGCGTGGGGAATGGTTAAGAAATGGACGATGGTTCGGGTGGGCCCAACGGTCGAAGCATAGGCGGTAGTGCGGTAGCAGGACACGTTCGACCTACCCGCAGGATAGATCCGTCTCGGTGCCGCTATGTCGATTTGAGGTTTGGCGAGGGTCCGAGGGGAAACAGCCGCTTTCGGAGCTGTGGAGCACTCCGAGCTGGGCTGCAGGAATTCGTGGGGATGCCCGGGCAGCGGCGAGCTCGGCCACGCACTCCGCAGAAAAGTGCAAAATCTTCCGGCGCTTGGTCGCCTGGCGTGGCTGTACTTAGCGGTGCTCTTTCCTCGCGGCTGCTGATGCTTGTGATTCCGCTGACTCGCACTCGCCGACGGACCTCCGCGCTGCAACCGTGCCAACCTTTGAGCGCGGCAACATGCAGGGCGACGGCTTGCTGATACAGACATGCACGTCATATACATAGCCAGCAATACACAGTGAGCGAACGCTACCTATATAGCGAAAGGGAGAACGAGAGAGGGCGAGCTAAAGAGAAGAGAGGGCGAAAGAGATCCGCGACGGAAGCGAAGCGCGGTCTGCCGCGCTGAGACAATAATAATGTTGCGACGGGCACTCGAATTATTACTTATAATAATATTATGTACCTGCATCCAAACTTATTGTTGGTTATCTCGTCATTGTATCACAACATATATCCATTTAGGCAATATACAATACACGTAACATATATCTATAAATATCTAATACGAAACAAATGTGCCAAATATATAAAAACAAGCTACATAATTTATATCGCAGACTCCGCGCAAGATTGCATCGATGAATAAATACTGCTTAATAACGTCACTTTACGAAATGATCTTTATCAGTCGTCTCCTCAGACGTTTTCGGTAAAATACTATATTTAATAGCGTGCCTAAGCCCCGCTGTCCCTATAATTTGACCCCATTTATTATGATATCTCATCGGATATAGATGTACTCGTAAAAACCTTCTTGCGCTTTTTTTATGCTGAAAGATGCATCAAATCAAGCGATTTGGACCCATTCAAAATTATCCATAAGTTTTTTAGAACGGATAAAACGGTTTTGCCAATTTTGACTTTTTTTCCTTATTGTCAGTGGCATAATCGCAGAATTTTCCCGTAATCCGCTGGATAGATAATTGAAAATTCTACGATTATGGCACTATGGAATTGCCATTCCATATTGGTTAAACGCCCCCACTATTTTTTCCCCGAAACAATCCTCCTTTCTTCTAGCGATTCACCAAGTTTCAGTATTCACGAAACCTTTTTGCTTTCTCAAAAAGAGGATGATCAGCATTAAATTGTGACCGGTCCCAAATGGATTTTCGATTTTTCAACTCTTTTTCCATAAAATTCTCTCGAATGACCATTCAAATAAGAAAGTACAATACATTTTCTTGTTCTACTAGACGAGATCTTTCGATTGATGGTAATCTTCTATTTTTCTCCTAGATTTACTTTTATATATGTATATATCAGTCTACGATTAATTTAATATAACACGTTATCATGATGCCTTATGCACTTTTTTCTTTGTGAGTTTTTCACGTTTCGTATGGCACACGATAACTCAAACACATTTCGACCCGAGGACTTGAAATTTTCCACGAGTCTTTAGAAACCTTATCCAATAAGGTGATTAGATTTTGGTGTCCTATGAAATTGAACCATAATAATGAACTTACAAATTTTTCAATACAGCGTGCACTTTTTTGACCGTTTTTAGTTCCAATTTTCCACGTTTCGTATGGCACACGATAACTCAAACACATTTCGACCTGAGGACTTGAAATTCTCCACGAGTCTTTAGAAACCTTATCCAATAAGGTGATTCGATTTTGGTGTCTTATGAAATTGAACCATCATAATGAACTTACAAATTTCTCAATACGGCATGCACTTTTTTGACCGTTTTTAGTTCCAATGTTCCACGTTTCGTATGGCACACGATGATAACTCAAACACATTTCAACCTATTTACTTGAATTTTTCCACAAGTCTTCGGGACTTCGGGACCATTATTCGATGAGGTGATTATAGATTTCGGTATCTTCAAATTGAGACACGGTAGATTTACATATTTTTTAATACCTCTCATCATATTCAATTTTAACACACTTACAAATAAAACCTCTTTTGATGACGGAGTCATCTTATTTTCTGTACTTTCGAATATATCACTCGAAAATTCTGGAGAAATTATTCTTGGACTATTTGTTCACGCTCTACCTATTGATCATTATCTCTAAATTTCCACTTAACCCAATCCAAGATCCTTATTTGCCCTTTTTTGCCCTCATTTTCCCGTTTACCTTCATTACTCATTAGACAAACCTTCCTCCAAAAAAATTCTCGAAATTTTATGGGACTCAATGGTTGCTTGTTCTCATCGTATCGCTTGACATATAATTGTGCCCAATGAGATCACGAACAACCCTATGTGATAACATGTCATTTCTCTTTACCAAACTTTTTGCACCTCATGTTATCCCATCTTATCCCACCATAGGAAACCCACGAGATCTCCTAGAACCTTGTGCGATCCTAAAGGGTCCCATAGAAGCCTATCGGAATATGAATTTTATTTACAATTTGGAGAGAATTGTATTTCTTTGTCTAAAATAAGCAGATCTTTACGCGAAAAGAGACCTTTTTTGACTTTTTTTCTGGTTTCTATCATTTCTCGTTTGTAGAGACCTGCTGAATGAAAATCCATTGAATCTTAAGGGGGATGTCTCTGGGACATGTTTTCATCGAATTTCATATGGTATCCCACGGCGGGCTCTGTGAAATCCCATGTGATCCTTCGGAATAAAAGCTAGACGTCTCGTGCGATCTTATGGGATCCCGAAAGACTTCTTGGGGGGAAATTTGGGATCTCATTGGATTCCATGCGTTTTCATGGCGTGCTAAAAGGTCGTATGTACATATACATGGGATCCCATACGATCAGATTATGACGGGATTTCCCATGAACCAACAAATTTTTTCAGCAGAGGGTACCAAAATTTACTCCTTGCAATCGCTTTGACCAAGCATATTGCTATAATCACTTTGAACAGCGTATTCTGAAATTTGTAGAAAATTCTCCGTAGGTGGCGGTATTTTTCAAATAATTTCTAATTGTTTAGAAACATTTATATTAACAATTACATTTTATCCGCAAGATGGCGCGTCGCCAATTTCAATTATTTATAGACTATAGGCAAAGTGGGTGCATCCCTCGCAAATTCGCGAAAAACCACTTTTTCGTATTACATTCATGGTGGCTCAAATCCAAAATATCCGATTTAAGGCCATGTCGTAGCCGTGCATGCGACGCGTGGGTAGCCGTTTTCGCGGCATTTCCCATTATTCTTGGATCCCTTAGAGATTTGGATCAAAATAAAAGAGAAAGACTATTCCACATACTCAAATCCACATCCTCTCTTTCCTCTTTTAATCCGAATCGCGAGGGTGATCGAGAATAACAGGAACGCGATGAGTGCCTATATACCTCATCGTATATATAATGGCGCAAGTGCATATATAATGCCTCCGGGCGTCCCCATTATTCTCAAATGATCCAAATCTCTAAGGGGTTCGGGAATAATGGAAACTGCTTTCATGCAGAGCGCCCTTGCACGGCTCCGACATGACCTTGAACATCCAGCTCATTTGGTAGGTTTTGCAATAAGCTTTTCCGTCTAGTGCGCGGAAACACCAACTTTCCGCCCACTCAGGATTAGAAGATTTGGACTTTCCGCGCCCAGAAACGAAAAAATAGTACAAGCGCCTAGCTTGCATGGATGCTTTTCGCACAAGGGCCTTGCAGCCCTCGTTTCGGTGGGGCCACAACCGACCCCTCGTGCCAAAATCGCCCATACTCGCAGCGGTGCGTAGTAATATACTTTTAAAATAAGCTAAGATGCATCGGAAAATGTTGGAGTTGATGTTGATGTGGGTCCATAGACAAGTTGGATACACTTTACCTTATCTGACCTCATCTTGTGGAATTGGAAATAAGCATCAAAATGAGGTCACTTGTGCCGAAGAATACCAAGGAAAATAAAACTTATTGAAGAAGCCGCTTAAACACACTCACCTAATACAGAGTATCTGTATCGTAGCTTATCCGAAGCATGATGTGGTATTTGCACAAGATCTCCAAGAATTGACCTTACCGAGATTGAATATCAGAATTCTATCATAGTCTACCTAGTTCCAAGGCAGAAAAAGAGGTTTAAAATTATTCCTCGGCCAGCAGAAGCAACTCAATTAGCTGCGGGTTCTGC
>JAPYYZ010003594.1:0-11449 GCA_030522705.1 Eretmocerus eremicus
AATCACCAATATAGGCCTAGCAATAGCAAAAAAAATTTTTCCGGCCCAGAAAAAATTTCTTAAATCCTCTTTCAACATCCCGAACCGAAAAAAAATGCTCCGGGAACTTTTAAAAAATAGTTGCAGAAAAGTTCTAAATTTGGCGTGGAACCCCTCATTGATGAAGTTGCAGGATTATCATTTTTCTGAATCGTCCATCACGAATGACTTCTTATTGCAGCAAGTTTGAGAGAACTCTCATATTTGGGTGTTTAAAGGAATGGTGGATGAAATTTGACTTCCATTTTGTGATATTCTTCAAAGTCTTACCTTTAATAATTTGCAGAATAAGTGACCATCTTCCGTCTTTGAAAATATTTCTCGGCATTCTAACTGAAAGAATGCACTATCTATCATTACACAAAAATTTGGAAAAAATCAATACATGGAAATTATTCCCAAACTCTCTCACCATTGCCCATTGTATCAATAGAATCGATAATATCAGCATGAAGCGTGTGAATTTCATCGAGACCAACAGATTTTTATCACTATGCGAAGATCGCTTATGACTGCTGATCAACTCTTGTCGAGTTGGATTCCACTAGTTTATCTGACCTGGTATTCTCCATCCATAGCAACAAAAAACACCATAATTACATTTGACAATGAATGATTCATTAGAATCTAGACAAATACCGCATTTGGTACGAAGCAAACTTTGCTTAGGCCTGGTTTAACAGATTCTTGACTGAATATTCTCCATCATCACTAGAGTGTGCAATCCTCAAATGCGAAGATCTTATAATTCTTATCCCGTAAAATATTGGCACAGCTGGATCATCGCATTATTATGTCTTTGAACTTATTTCATTGAAGATAAGTCTCCCGACAAATGTCTCACATGTGTCGACATGATAAAAATTGTTATCACTGAGGAAAATAGAGAATGCCTCGAAATTTGAGATATATCTGGATCACTTAGCGTCAAAGAGTCAAGGAAATCTCGCTCGTTCCCATGTTACAAATCCCTTTTTACATTCCAATTCCCATTTTATTCCCATTTTACAAATATATTTCTGACTTGATAATGGTGATTAAATTAAAAATCTCTTTTTACATTAAATTATGAATGAATACCGGCAGTTTATACTCGATTAATCACATGCAGTGCTGAGACTAAATAGGCTTTTTAGAATAGTCGATTCTGATTAGGTATCTCATTGATACGTACATAAAAATGAATACTCCATGCATAAGGACGTTCACTCACCTCGCATGCGGAACGGTGAACGTAGATGAGGCTAGCAGAGCCGAACTGGATATTTGCTAAGAAATACTCGTCGTAGCCTTCTCTTTCTGACTTTGCATAGGCTTCATTATTCCATTGGAACTCATTTAAAGTTATGCTTGATCAAGACGTTTTCCAGGAATTGTAAGAATTCCGCTGAGGAATTTTCTCATTTGCTACTGATATATGCACCTTGGAAATGGGAGAACGCTTTAGCTGTCCCATGAGTAGGCGCGAACAGCGAGGCAGCGTAGTATGAAGCAGTGAAGTATTACGGGCATGTTGGAGCAAACAGTTCGGGCGATGGCCACTGCACACACAAACTCAACTTTGATCACTTTTAGCGGAAAATTTGGGTCTTTTTGGGGAGAAAGGGGGTCAATACCCTCCAAATCTGTCAAGCAATTAACAAAATGAGCCGTCTTGGACCACAATCGGACGCGAAGTGAGACCAGGATTAATTAACCCGTTCACTACAGAATTGCACCTGGCATCAGAAATAAGTTTCCAAATGTCAAAATATGTTTCTGGGGTGGTAAAATGGCGAAGAACGGCAGAATTGAAATTTTGAAAAATTATCGTTTTTTTAATTTTCTTGTTTCTACGATTCGATATTCACACCCCAATCGTGGACCAATATGTTTCGTGTGTTGGCAGAAAATTTTCAGAATTTTTACACATTTTTCCGATGCATTCCAAAGAAGTTATCACGAATTATTGGAAATCGATTTTGTCCTCTGGAGGGGACAAAATAGTGAACGGGTTAACTACGAATCACGGTTTGGGCTCTGCTAGCGATGCGCCCGAGTCGTACACATAACATTTCGTAGTTTACTAATCCTGATCTCATTTCGTAACCGATCAAGGTCCAAAACGGCTCATTTCATTGCTTGCTTTCCAGACTAGGAGGGTAACCACCCACTTTTTTCGAAAGAATCCCCAGTTTTCCGCTAAAAGACGTCAAAGTTGAGTTTGTGTGTACGTTGGCCGCTGCGCGAACTATTTGCTCGTGGGTTATCACGAAGATGTAGAGTCCACGATGAAACGTTTCATAAATCAATCAATGACGTTAAAGAAGGCTGTGTGAGTTTTTTTGACATTTTTCTCTACGCATTTTCTCGAGTTAGAAACTGTTGAAGTTTTGATTTCAATACGGGGTCTTATGGAGAGCATCATAGAAATGAACCCAGCAGCTTTTTAGATGCAGAACAAATTCTCGCAGATTGTAGGAAAGATATAGAATTCTCTAGAGAATAAATACAAGTTTGGGCGATTAGTGCTTGCCACCCATTTTGCGGAGATAGAATTAGATTTTTGATTAAATTCCTCGAAGTATAGGTATACTCGCTTCGTATTTTGATGCGGCGGTGCGCTAGGTTAGATTGGTATTAGGCTTTTCCTTCATATTATTCATATACATCTACTGGTAACATTAGTTGACCAGATAGTTGGATCCCACGAGCGAAGGTCCATTAGACCCTTCGGAGTTTTTTCATTCCTCAACAAGATGCGACAATTCCCATAGTTTGGTCTGTATCTAGAATACGCAGATCACAATCTAAAAAAAGTTCAAGTAAGCTCATGTAAAAAGAATTACTTCAAAGATTTTGTGTTGTGGTGCATGCATATGAGCATCATGAAAAAAACTTGCAAAGTATATGTACCTTACATTCCAACAGAAAACCTCCGCATTAGTCCATACAAATTATTTTTACGTACTCTATTAATAACTTACTGCTATTAGGCGGAACTGAAGAACGAATGCAAGTTAGAGTAATATCTCATTCTTGAGGATGCATTTCATTTCAATCATGATAGCCTAGATTTTGAAGAATTCATAATTGAGCTCAAGTTGCAGGAGATACAGAAGTCGATTGAATTTTTGGGATAACAATCTAGATAGATAAATACTATTGCAGTCACAAAATTGTTCTTGCTTTCAGAGTATTTCAGTTATCCAAGAATTTTCGATAATCCAGAAAGCTCCCGTAAAATTATCGCTACTGTGTGCGCGAGCCTGTCTCTGGAAAGGCCATCGCTCGAAGAATCTAATCCTAACTTCTTCCCTTATTTGCGTACCGTATTCGCAATGATGTCAAAAAAATATTTTGTCAGAACGCCCGAACAATACTTTGTCACGATACTATTCTGATCGCCAATGTTTTTTCGTATGTATAAAGTTTACATCGAAAAACCTCCTTTTATGGAATCTAATCTACGATATAACAATACGGACCGATACACTTGAGACAACATTTTTTCTGACTCTTAATCAACAGAGAATCCTCGAAATGGGGACTGTGAACTTTCATGTGATGAAAATAGAAACATTCAAAAGTTGGTTTGAATGCGTTTGTTTTACATACTTTGTTTGCTATACCCGGTTACTCATTGTCCTACGTAGATAGTGTATCCAGTTCTATAATTGGAAAGTATTGTGTTAAGGTCGTTCACTCGGCAAGACAGAGAGGGAGATAATTGTGCGAGAGAGATAAATTCTACTCCTGCTTTTGGAAAAACTATATCTCCAAATTGAATAGATCAACCTATTTTACATTGTACGAGCATGTCGCTTAGGATGCCCTCCCACTCCTTGCATCATTTCCGTCACATTTTTATAGAATTTGTTTAAACGCTATTTGAAAAAATTGCAATATCTCCTGAATAAGACAGTCGATGTCCATAGAATGTTGCAGAGTTGTTTGGCTTACCAAATTCAATAAGCATTGACAGAGATCGCGTCAGTGGCTCTCGGCGATTGACGTGAGCCGAGAGGCTAACCGATGGTCTGTCACACAAAAAACTGATTGTCCTTGACTCGTCAAGACACTATCACGCCTTAGATCGCAACGAGAGGGCGTAAAAGTATGACTTGACTTCTTATGAAAGGAGCACGTCCGTGCGTTACGATTCGCAGATATGAGGTGCACAGCCGTGCGTGAAGCTCGGAATGAGTGGGCATATCCCCGGGATGCAATTGGTTCGATGGAAGGGATGGGTTTGAATGAACAAGAACAGGATTAAGCACACACTGGACGTGGTGGCCGACAATACAAGCTAATGTTCACACACACACACACACACACACACACACACACACACACACACACACACACACACACATTGGAACACTGAATTCGGCGGAAAAAGTCACCGCACAACTGGAACGGACGTTGGGATCGCGGCCCTCTGTAAGATCGCGGCGTTCGGTGAAGGGACTCGGAGCGCGTCGGCGAGGTCGACGGCTCGAGAGCGAGTGGAGTGGCTACGCGGTCAGTGACGTGACGCGCGTGCCGTCAGGATGCGAAATGAGACTCGAATGAGGTGCCGAGCTCGGACTCGGCAGGATTTATATAGGGGTGTCGCGAAAGCCAGGAAATACCCGGCTTTCCCTTCGAGAGCCGAGGAATTCCCGGCTTTCAATTTGTAAGCTGCCTTGGCCACGGCTTACGCGGACCACGCACATACTGGGTATCCTCTGCGTGGGTCGGCGAATTCCTGGCCTTCTTTTGTCGAAAGCCGAGGAATCGCCGGCTTTCCTTTTGAAAGCCGCGTTAGCCACGGTTTACGCGGCCTACGTGTTCGAACTCACACAAACACACTGGGTAGGAATGAAGCGTGATGTAATTGTGTATCGAATTCGATACGGGGGCTGATCATGCAAATAAGCTGCGTACGTCAGCATGCAATTCGACAGATTTTACTGTTCATATTCTCTGAAGATATTTGGAGAAGTATTTATAATCCCTATCTTCTCCATGTTAATTTCAAAACTTCGATGATTAATTACTGAATCGGAGTTGGTTAAATATTCTGAAAAAACATAATAATTCTTGAATTGATGAACACTTCGAGTATGCAAATTTTCAGAGGATTCTATTCATGTTTTTTCCAAGGAGTGAATTACCTCAATTCAATCATAGAAGTTTTTAATTCGATTCAGGTGTCAAAAAACGTAGTTGACTATGACTCATTTACATTTTTACCACCCCGATTGGGAGAATTCATGTTAACGACAGTGCAGTTTTTACATAGAAAACTATAGGCATTGGTCACTATGTAATTCCCTCGCTTAGTTTTGTTGATTTTTCTCATTTTATTGATACGTTGGATGATTGTGAGCAATTCAAAATCATTCTGATGTGGATTTACACTCTTTCCTCAAATGCGCATATATATCTTGAAGTGCGCATGTTGTCAGGTTGAAATCCGAAAAGTACCCTCATCAAAAGAAAAAAAAAACAATCGAATATTCGAGGATAGGCTTTGAGAGATATGATTGAATAGAAGAAGTTCCATTCTATTTTGCTTTTGAGAATTTCCCGCTCATACGGAACCTTCTCTTTCTATTGTCGCTAAAGGTGCTAAATTCTGCTAATCTAGAAGACTGACTTTTGAGAAGTTATCAAAATCTTCGTCAGCAAATTCTGGAGATGATTACATGCATAGGATATTTGATCGTAATGCACAAACTGAATAATAAAAAAAGAGACAAGTCGGTGTATTAATTAGATCTCAATAAAATTGAAAGGCATAACATTTGTGAATCTCGTGTGGAAATAAGAAGACTAATCAGTATATATTACTTCCCGGCTCTAGTGAGCTAATGTAAACCAGCAGATCTGCTGGAAAGTCAAACGATTGGATTACTCCAACTCCGCGAGTGTACCCTCGAAGCTCTACGAATGCAAAGTTGAAAAACTCTCGATCGACCATATCGATCGAGCGGAATATAAATTCTGATAATAAGAAGATTATATTAGCTTACAATGATAAGGTTGGCGATTTGCATTATTAAATTTCCAGAAATTCTCTTTCGAATTGATATAATATTTATCATCTGTCCTCAGAGTGTTTGCTCCGAGTTTAATGTAGCGAAACATTCCAAAATAGTAGAAGGAATTGTCAGAGTACTACTTTATGAAGCTTGATGAGATCATTGAGTGTAAAGCCTCTCAACTCTGGAAATTGCTTTCCATTAAATCGTTAATCTATTCAATTTGCCGTAGCCAAAGTGAGATCTATCATTGTAGAGATTTCCAACGTAATGTGCTTTGCCAGAAAAAAAAAAAAAACAAGAAATCCTGAGGATAAGATTTACCACTTTGCGTCCGTTCGAACCAGTCTACATTCTTCAGGCTATGTATATTCAGTAGCCAAAACCGCCCGGACAGAGTGAAATGTAATAAGCAGGCGTAAGTGCGATGCATGGAACTAATTGTATTATCCCCAAAACTTTGAGAGGATATGACTCAACCCTACACAGCTACGAAGTTCTGAAGGATATAAGCTCTTAATCATCACCCAAATTTGATGAAATACACGAAACTACCACTTTTTCGATTGAATTTGTTTTTTAGTGTCAATCAAATACATTAGCTATCATTGAAGCTTTCTCTTGATGCCGCTGAATATCTTGATCGATCTCGGTTTTGCAGTCTGGTTGAGGAATCTCGATTCGACACTCTGGGTGATGTTACATTTCTGAATATGATAAACACATCAATGGAAAATTCCTGATCAAATTCTCTACTTTTCTTGATATTGGACTCAAACATTGAGAAGAAATTCTTTTTCTCTCGGAAGCTTACTAACAAACCAACAAATCAAGTTATACCCGAAGATCCTTCCACCAGATTTCAAAACTAGAGTGAATTGTGACATTCTTCAATACTCTGAGAAATTTCATGGGAGGTGGCTGCTGTTGGCATATTTTTATATTGCTTATCAAGCCTCATGACTGATGATTGAGTATGATTATTATCCAGTACAGTCTCATCATTGTATTCTCAATATAATCGGTATAAATTTCAATCGAAGTCCTAGCAAATGAGTGCTGCTACGATGGGTTCCATTCTTGCGTTCAAACTTGCTTGTTGTTACCCACTTTGATGACGAATAGGCTGTGACTGACACAGGTCAATCAGATACACGATGATCAATGAAGACAGTTGGATTATTGTGAACTGGTCTTTGATAAAATGAAGTTCACAAAGAAAGGGTCATGATTATTTCAAGCATTTCGGAAAAATATCAAATTAACCGTCAGAAGAGCGGTGAGGAGATATACTCACAAAGCAGTCGGACTTTACTCATTCGGTCTTTGAATATTAATCATGTATTGATCTAGTCACATCCATGGAAATTTACCATGAAATTGGTCCAACTCTCTGGAATATTCCACTCTAGTCCATCACTAACGTCATTATTCCACCGCGGTCCATTCCCTTCTCCAATCCTATCAAAACTCTATAACTGTCAATTCGCAAAGGCGTACCTCAAGACATCATTCATATCCCCTCAGAAAATGGGGAAAAGTCAGAGACGGAAGGTCGCCATTCAGTTACATACTTCTCATACACAGAAACTGCAAGCGGACGGTGAGAAATCGCGGCATGAAAGCACTGAAGAAGCGGTATGAAAAAGCGTGCGACTACCGTCCGAGTTTCACGCTCGGAGCGCGGGTCGGCGGGTCGTGGCCGGGAGCAACGGGCCAAGGGAGGATCCGTGAGCTTTTAGGAGCTCGTAAATTCTGGTAATGCGAGAATTGGGGCCGACCTAACGAACTTATGTGGCCGGTTCCTTCTCTTTTTCACACGCACGCGTGCAAACGCAAGTCTACAGGGGCTTTTCTCAGGCTCAGTGCTATCCTTTCCACCGCTTTCTCCCGGCACACGTGTACCAAGCACTGTTTCCGTGCATCCAGTATAACACGCGAGATTTATCTCTTCGACGTGTTCCGCTCTGTATTGAAGCTCAACGTCTCGAGCTCTTAGATGTTGAGTGGGAAGAAGGAACATAATGGGGATAGATCAGGATAGAGAGAGAGAGAGGAAAATAATTCTTATTAGAAGTTCTATCCGCTGTTGGTAGTCATATATGACGTGATATTCAATTTCCCTTAAGATAGATCAGCATAATATGATGCTCAAGGCCATGTCGTAGCCACGCATTCGCCGCACAGAAGGCGTTCTCAGGTTCCTCGAATCCCTTAACAATTTGGAAAAAATAATGAGTAGGCGACTGTTCTATTTACTCAAATCTAGAGTCGTCTACTCCTCTTTTGGCCCAAATCGCTAGGATATCCGAGAAAAATACGATTGGTTTGAAGTGCTTCTACGCATGGCGCCAGTATACATACAATAAAGTTCCCCAGGCATTGCCAGATTCCTTGAATATCTTAGCGATTTGGACCAAAAAAGGAGTGGAGGACTCTAGATTCGAGTACATAGAAGAGTCGTCTACTCTTTATTCCTTCCAAATCACCAAGGATTCGAGGAATCTGGGAACGCCTTCCGTGCGCCAGACGCTTACACGGCTCCGACATGGCCTTAAACCGCACGATTGAACTATTTTGTCTGGATCAGGAACTTACGACGAATACCATAACCTTGATTAAATAGTGACCACTCGAATAGATGCGCTAGCAAACACAAAAGCTCAGAATATTTCCAAAATTTCGTCCATGAATAGGCTCGGTCCAAATTGTAGATTATCGTATCACTATATATCTACGAGGATCAATCCTCATTTCTCGAAATAGTCAAAATGAAGTTCAACTCACGTTTCACCCAGAGTTATTCTCAGCGCTCTAGGAAGAGCAATTTTGAATCTGGAAAATTTTATTTTAACTCCAAACTCGACAATACCACGGCTTTGTGGAGAAGATTTCCTTGCGATTGTGATTGAGACATCATAAGAATTTCGTAGAAAAGACTAACAGAATTGCTGTGAAAATATATGATACCTTACGAAGCAGACGAACTGTCCTATCTAAATTCACGTGTAAATTTAGCATAGGCAATCGCTTTACCAAAATATCACCTGCAATCGAATCTACTTGTTTTGATTGAATGACTACTTAGGAAAGAGGCCTCCGCCTCTAAGACAATGTTTAACTTCTTCCACTTCCAACAAACTAGCGCGCTGAGAGCTCTTCGCTCAGTAACTTTTTTTTTGCTTCGTCGCACAAACGCTAAAGTGGCTGATGAGTGAAGCAAATGGCAAAACTCACACCGAAGTAATCCAAGCTCTCCACTCCTCTCGCGCGTGACTGAATCACCCAAAGCAGGACATCGAGGTCCTTGCTAAGTGTAGGAGCGTCTAGAGCGGCGTCGAGACCCGTCGAGAGCGAAGGCTCGAATTGAAGCGGCGTGTTGATCTAAGCTTAATTAGCCCGAGACGCGCGAGAATCGGACGACTCACTCGACTTCGTCTAGCTCTTTTGGCACTGTATAGAAATGGCTCGAAGTGCTGCTGTGGCACAGAAGGACCGGCGTCGAAGCTCAAGCTTGTTGCAGCTCCGCAGCGAAAGCTCTCTAATGACGTTACAAGGTGCGCTTCAAGTTGAAGCATACTCGTCGACCCTCGTTCCATCGAGGGTTCGGATCTTCTCATTTATAAACGCAGTACAAAACAGACCGAAGCAAGGAGCGTAAAACTTTGTGTATGTGCGTATGCGTATGTGTGTATGTATGAGTGAGAGAGAGAGAGAGAGAAAATAGAATAGAACAGAATAGAATGTGCCTTTATTCGTCATCAGACAAAAATTTGAATACAAGATGTAATACTTGAATACAAGTATCTCGACTAGTGGAGTGTTGATTAAAAATATCTCCGGTCATTGAATCGATTAGGTTAGGGAATTACGAGAACAATTCATCACATTGTGTGATTATCACAGAATACATTTGGAGAATTCACGACAATTACGCCGATTGTCGTTTGTACGTGATGAACTTGGATCGCTCGCGTCATCCGTTCGGCGTGACCGGAGGGACTCCGTGTGATGCTGTTTTCGCGTGGACCACGCAGACAAGCTGTACTGCGAAGTAATTCCAAATCACCCAATCATCCTTGTCATTCCAATCATCTGAATCATCCTCGTCACATCAAGGTATGGATTTGTGAGGCCATGAATAGTCATGCCAAATAATTATGAAGTTAGTAGTGATGGTACGCGTCATCCTAAATAACAACTTTTCCTCAAAAAGCTTTGTTGGTGGTAATATCTAATTTAATCTAGCTCAAATATGTTGAAGCATTAGAATCTTAGGCTCTGAGAACATTGTGTTCAAATATGATACAAGACTTGGGGGAAGTCTGTCACTTGGAAGTAATGGGTCTCCTATTGAGATTCACATGGATTCACATAAACCATACGCCACCAACTTTACAGATTGGAGAGTATCTATCATCCATTCACCTTCAGAGTTTTGCATACCGACTTATTGATTATAACCTCAATTGCACACGTATACCAAAACTATTCATAGATCAATATTGCATTGGAAAGTTATGGCCATCTTTCCTACTGCTAAAAAACGCTTCTTACATATCGCAAACTCTGGGGTATTTGCAATGAGCACAAATTTGATTTTTGATGCACTGAGTCGGAATATTCTAGGTAAATCGGGTTGTCATCGTCACCCGGTTACCCCATTGCACTTTTTAGTTGATCCAACAAATCACCCATTTGTTACTGCAGTGAAACTTGTCGAATTTACAAATTCTCATTTCAAATCCAAAAATAGTTCGTACATCCAACAAACTAATTTTCTCCGTGGCAAAACCTGGCCGACGCAGACGATGAATGCAGAGGCTCTGTAGCACTCTGCGGCCCGCGTTGGCGCTCACAAGGCCTGCGCAGGAACTTTTGTCGGCCGTCAAATCCGCGCGAGGATAAGCGCGCGCGTGTGGTTCGGCGCGCAAGTGCGCGTGGCGTTTTGCGTGCCTCGCGGCGCGCCGGCGCGAAGCCACACGGACACGGATTTGCGCGGGCTTCTGCTGCTTCTGAGCCAGGCCTCGTGTAATATTTCCGACCTAGTTGCGACCACCAGGCCCACCAGGACGGACCAGATTCTCAACTTTCCGCCGTGACGTTCACCAGGTCGTCGGCGACAGAAACTCGAGACCCTGAGCTACAGGCTTCTGCATCCACTGCCAGCACGCGTGACGTTGAGCAAACGCGACGTTGATCGTCCCTGAGTGCGAGCCTGACCCGACCTGCAGCACCGTCTTCGGGTACCCCCCAGTGCTGCAAAAAAATAGAGACGCAGGTAAGCTTGATTAGAAATATCATGAAGTTTGTGTCCTGGTAGAAAATATCACTCGATGGGGGTTCGTGTGCAACTATATAAGTTGGGAGGTTAAGTCTCTGGTTGAATTATTTTGTTAGAT
>JAPYYZ010003595.1:0-11449 GCA_030522705.1 Eretmocerus eremicus
AATTGCGGATGATTCAGTGCGCCTATGTAAGGTTAGGTTGCGCCAACCCGCGGATAAGCTTATCCCGAGACCGGATTACGACTATAAATTCGGGCCTAAAGATTGAAGGAAAATTGAAGCGTTGCTTGCCAAGGTCGCAGGGTATAATAAGTGAGGGCTTGACTCAGCAGTGTAGGTAAGCATAATGTCTTGGCTGAAGGATAAATTGAAACCTTGCATTTACGAGATCTCCATTCACGGATGAATTATTTCTGCACATATTAGGTCACTTTAGTCATGAATCATTGAAAGAAATAGCTCAAATAAGGAAAAACTTGGATGAAAGAATAAGGGATATGAAAGTAAGGTAGTCTTCTTGCAAAGCAGCTCTCACGTTTGAAATTCCATTTCTTTCATTCCTCTGGAGATCGGAATTCTACTAGTAAGATTCCCTTCTCATAATTCTCCTACTCGATTTTTCCTTGTTGGCTCTTTTATTCGACAAAATTCGTGACCCAGATGATGGGCACCTTTTGAACCGCACGGGCTTACGCGGAAGATGAAGTTCTCTCCGAGTGGCACACAATTTAATCGAATTTGAATTGGAAAACAGCATATAAGATCACGTTATGTTTAAATAAGTAATCCCCAATCAAGGCCGATCTCACATGGATCTACAAATAAGGTCGCCAGATGGAACGACATTTTGGAGGAGCTGTTCCAAGAGTCAATCATAGAAGTATGGCAGATACGGCTCTTATTTATCGAGGATGCTTTCAAACGACTGTACGCCCACAGGTGTTCCGGCAGGCCAAGAATTTGATTGATGGAGCAGCGAGATACTCTTCATCCGCATTGTGCAAGGAAAGGATTTTTCCATTCCGGCTGCATTCATAAATCGCTCATGCAAGATGGCAATGATAAAGCCCGAATGAAAAACGGCTCGGAATCCTCTTCCGCGCTCCGTGAATAAGAGAGCTGAATAGAAGCGCCTCTCGCGCGGACATAGGTCGATGAGCAATAAAACATTCAGAGCCGATGCTGAGAGCGTTTTCTCGCGCCGCAATATAGCTCTCCGCAAGCTCAGAAATCGGATTTGTACGGACACGATGTGTATTGGGTCGCGCATGCACTCGCTAGTCTGTCGCGCTCCGCCGCGCCAATGCATGCCAATCGACGACGCGTCGCTCAAAATCTCGCGAAAATTCTCGGCACGTTGTGTATTGGAAGGAGTCGAATTTTCAGAGTCCCCCAGTGTCTCGGTTCCTCTGAGAAAAATCCATCGATCGTCGGGGAGAAGAGATTCTCTTGAACGCGTGCGAAAAGCCAAACGAGCCACGTGCTGAATGCGGCTGATTTATAGGGTGCTCCTCTTGAAGTGAGCGACGCCGAGAGCGAGTAATATGATGCCTGACGGATTGGATGAGCTCGTGACTCTTTCAATCTTTCTTGATGCTTCGGGAATCTGGTTTCGTTGAGAAACTCAAGTTGATACACGAGCTTTCTCCAGGAATGCTTGTTCTGAGTGGAAGAAAGGCGCAAGTGATTAAATAAAGTGGAGGTTTCTTCTTTTTCCCCCATAAATTGTAGCCTCAGGAAAGTTGTTGGGAGAAGTTTCGAGAAAAATAAATCGATAGATTATTTTGTGATCTTCCAAGTGCTCCTTTTTTGAATTATCACATGACGAAGCAGTTTGAAGATATCTTTGATTTACTGGGACTATCCATGATTCAATCATTTTGAGAGGTACTGTAGATTACTGTATGCCTTTGAAGAACCTTTCACACTGTCAATAGACATTTCCGATGATGATGATGATGATGATGGTGATGATGATGATTGAGCAGACATGTTTCGTACAACTATAAAATGTTTAAATATTTACTTTGTAAATTGATACTTTCATCATCAAAGGGAGGATTCAGAGACAAAATTGGCAAGATCGTACTCACAGTATCATTCTATTGAGAATTTTGAGGTGACGGAGACAATTAAAAAGTCTGATGGAGAGATCGCTCGCAACTTACACTAAGAGGCTTGAGAAAAATCTTTTGCTCATTACACTGCGGTGGAGTTTATTTTCAGCTTCTCTCCGTATCACATAACACGGCATTCAAGTCATTAGCAGGGCCTTTGCCAAGAGATTTGGTGCAATCTTCTGCCCAGAAATTTTCCAGAGCACAAATGAGGAAACCCTTGAATTGCGCGGTCTTTACTCTCTTCAAGACCCTAGACTAATTAAAAAGAGATTTATTAAGAGATCCATTTTGAAGTCGCGAGCGAAGCACGACTCGTGCTCCTATCTCTACTGTTTTTCCGCGCTGCTCTCGACAGCAAACAAAAAAGCAGTTCCTTCGTCGTCACCAACAAGAAGACTTCTTGTTCCTTTGCAGAATCCTCGACAATTTGCGACTCCTCTCCCTTCTCTCCGCAACTACGCCTTTGAGCGCGCCTTTGATGCCTACTGCGATGTCGGTAAAGAAGCGCAATACTTTGCTCGAAACGACCCCACGGCATCTAGAGCTATAGGAACGAGGGTCAGTGGCAAAAAAGACGTCGATGCGCAAGAGCGCACAGGGATTGCTTTGCGCGGCTGTAATTTCTGCAAAACGACGCACTTGCAAGATCTGGCTCTCTCTCTCTTGCGAAGCTCGGCTTCTAGAACCAATGGCCGATCTCGGACATAATCTCCCGGCGCGGATAGTAAACGCTCGGCGTGCTTTTCATGGCACAATCGAGGGTCCGAGACGATTTGGAGCAGGCGGAAAATCGGTGCGAGGCTGGAGATGAAAAATGAAAAGAGCGTCTCGAAATTGCGGCTGCGAGCGGGCATAGACCGCGGCCAGAGCGCGACAGAAGTGAGAGAACAAGCTTGCTCGCTACTTTTGCAAAGTACACATCGCGTCGAAGGGGCGCGTCTCTTTCTCGTTATGCACTTGTAATTTCCGGCCGTGCAAGTGAGCTCGCGTCGCCGTGCCACGACTTCAAAGCTTCCCACGTGAGGCGCAACCCTTGCCTTGATTACTCCTCGCAGCTTTGTTTCGCTGCCGGCTCCAGTTTCCGCGCGCATTTCCCTAAAAGTTCTTGTCCCGCTCCGCAATCATCCTCCGTTGCTCCACCCGTTTCTCCGTTTCCTCGCCCCTGTACTTTCTTCGTCTGCTCCCAATATCCTCGCACTCGAATCCGGAGCAATGCTATGCAGCTGCAGCTCCGTACACACGACACAGCCTTGTGGGGTATATCCGAGAACGATGAGATCTTGTAGATTTGCTTTATGCGTAGGTTGACTGTATCCGAATTCGTAGTATGAATAACTGAATCGTGATATAACGAAATCTTAGTATGAATAACTAACATAACAAACTTGAATTCATGCGCATTCCTGAGATTTTCATGTATGGGCAAGTTCAGTACACTTACCGTACGATCCAAAGACCGTGAGGGGAGAGCCGCTCTTCTACATGACTCATTTCCGTGATTTCTCAATAAAATCTGCCCAAAGTCGAATTTGGCGATCTACAAGAACTATTTCAATGGTATTGAAAAGGAGGACCAAATGAGCCCAAGTATGAGGAGATTGTTTGAGCCAAAAAATTTTCGGCGCAGCTTTTACCGATTTTAGAATGGGATTTCCAAATCTCTTTTCGAAGTTTCCTGAAAATCATGGGTCTTGGAAGTCAACAGCGTTTCCATGAATCTCATAGAATCGGAATTAATTCCGATATCCGGGATATCTAAGTGATTTACAGGATTTGACAAATCTGAATTGTCGGCATCCGACTCTATCTTAATGCACCTTGCCCATTGCTGTTCGAGCTTACATAAGGAATCAACACTTATGTGGAAAGATTTCGGAAGAAAGAAACAGACGGGCTGGGAATCGATTCGTGATGTGCAAGAGAACCTGGAAAGGGTTCAAAACTCGCTAATGAGGATCGCATCATTATCGAGATTGCAGCTGCATTGGCCATTGATTGATGTATCGATAAAGGTTTATCGTACTAGGCATTGTCCTTCGCCGTTAATTGCAGCGTTTCGTGATTTCGGCTCTTCCGGTGAGTCATGTAACTCGTCAACTGAGAGTTGAGGTTCGAGAGCTAGATTCAACATTGATCAGGATTATCCCAAGCTCTCGCGAGAGATATCCTCCATGTGGCCTGATTTTCTAAGAATATGACTTCTCTACGTGACTCTATTCGAGGTAATGGCTGACGTATCAATTTCCGAGAACAGGAAATCCCTTTCAAGTGCGCTATATACATTACGTGGATGCAAGCTCGAAACAGATTTAGCTCACTACTCCTCACTCCATGTACTTTGTGCGAACTATTACAGGCTCAACGCTCAATTTAACGCTGGCGGAATGTTTCAAAGTTCCGTGAAAAGGGACTGTAACTAGTTCATTACAAAACTATTGGCACGTAACTCACCAGATGGATTGTAGTCCTCAATGTGACGTGATTAGCGGAGCACAACCCCGAATTAAATTTGACCGTTGTGATGGATGGTATGAACGATTTTTTGGAAGACTCTACTGGTTTCTCACTCCATAGGGGGTGAAAATTTGTCAGAATACCGACAAAGAGGGGCTTGACCTCGGCGAGCCCAATCTTGCGGGAAATTTTTTTATATTCTCTTCGTACCGAGAAAGATACCCGTATTTTTTCGTTCAGTCGAATGTACCTCTATCGCAAAAATTATGAGAACTTAGGTAACTTGAAATAATGGCTTGATTACTAGGCTCATTGGGAGTGACGGATGCAGGGCCTTGATGAACTACACGATTTCACGCATTTATCCGCGATACCACTTACATCACACAACAGTGTTCATGAAACTCGAACATAATGGAAAGTGCCACAGGACTCATTATGACATTATCTTTTCCCCCGGATGGAAGAATGCGATATCTTGACCACAAAGGATGACTTATCAATAATTGAAATTCATAGCAAGAAGGCAGAAAAACGTATTTTAATTCTTTTCAGATACACGCATGATTGGGGTCGATGGAGTAACATGGTTCTTGGAAAGTGCTTAAACTAATGATATTGTGCAGATTCAAACAACTATTACAGTGTGATTAACCGGGTAACGAGTAACTGGAACTGCGAGACTGTTACGAGTTATCTGCAACTAGAGGATAAGCCCATAACAGGAGACTCGAAAGAAACGGAAATTCATTAGCTTATCGTGGGTCAGGGGACTGTCAAGACGGGATGTTATATTGCTCAATTTTCCTCATAATACTTCATGATTATAGTATCAGTATGGAATAACCCACCAGTGATCGTCGAAATACCCACCAAGGACTTCAAAGTAATCATGAAGACAGTATCGGTTCACGGTTCAGGAAATACCCATTCTAAAGGAGACCTAGAGTAAATGATGATATTGTTCATGCAGTTTTTAGATGTTTAGGTATCTGCGGAATCGCATAGAATACGGTACATTCCTTTGTGTGAGCCCCCCCCCCTCCTCCCCCTTCCGAATAGTTATTTTGGAGGTCGCGTGCGACTCGGTCCGCCAACCAATCGCCTAGGAGTTCAGAAAAACCTCACAGATTCGGTGCGAAATGGACTATTTGTGTACCTCGCTCAATAACACACAATTCCAAACGTAGAATCAGATCATCTTGAGTAATCATTAATGAGTGACTGCACCCACATCATCGTACCTGCATATTGAAATCAACTGCTTGTATCACTGCGATTCCATCCAATGAAAGACATCAATATCAGGGAATTACTCCAAAAACTAGCTTAAAATATGCAAGAATACCTCCATATTTCTGTAATGTAATCATGTCTGACATCATTGGAAGTGCTGTTTTCAGATGGACGATTGACCTTGAAAAGATTCGATTGGACTTTTTGCCACACGTTGCTATTTGAACTCTTTATCATCGGAAGAGAATTCGTGAAAGGAATGTCAAGCTTGAATCCACCCAAGCCCGATATTAATGATCTGAAAGGGAGATAGCTTTTATCATTGTGCGCCGGCATCCCGTCTATAGGAGTGAAAGGTCCTGTGTCTGATCGTACCTCAAGCTCTACTACTGAATACACTAATGCGCATCTCACTCCCCACCACTCCCCCCCTCCTCTCTCTCTCTTTCATTTGCAGGCTTTTTCTCCTCTATAGTTTCGGTTTCTCGGTTTCGATGCTATCAATGACCACTGGATTTTTTCAATAAATTCATTGTTGAAAGTACCATTTTTACGGTGTTGCTAGGCTTGGATCTCGAGTACGGAAGACCCGTGATGTTCAGTTAGCAATAAAATTGTTAATTACTATAAGGACTATTCATTGAGTTCCGTGAGGATATGGATAGTCCACCTAGTGAAGTATTAATTCACCCATTAAAAAACCATTTGAAATGCTCGGAATCATCTCGATTATTGTAGCAAGAGTGGGTAACTTGGCATTCGGGTTATTTCCAATGAGCGAGTAGCTCATTAGTTATTCTTTTCTATTCTATCTTCGAAACTGTTTCCATCGAATATTACCAAGAGCGACTCATATCTCTATCAAAACTCGAAAACAGAATATCTCATCTCGAAATATGTCATAGTTTCTGCGTTGGGATTGAAAAAGACGCGACGAACGCTCAGAGCTGAAATGACCCATACCTAATTTCATGGGAACAAAACAGAAATCCTTTGCATCTTCTGTCCACTTATTAGCACCTCTCAATACCTCGAGGCAATCATTCCCTCTGCACACCGAGTTGATCGAGCCATCGGTCGTCAAATCGTTCCAACAGCGCACAGCACAGGAACCTCTGACTTACCGCTACGCAATTCCGCAACAAAGGACCTCTCCGTCAATGTTTTATAATTAATTCGCGGTGGCGTGAATAGCGCGGCGAGCGTCAGAGTGTGGGTAAACATCCACTCAACTCGCGCCAAGAGCCGATTTCGCGAAGGAGCCTCGAGTATATAGCTGCCGTCGAGGATCGTCGTTGATTCCATACACATTCGCAGTTACGCGGCGCCTCGCTACACTCGGATCGTCTGACGCACGTGACGCCTGGCGCGACGATTTCATTTCGCGACAGGTCGGCTTTAAGAGCGCCGAGAGGAGAGAAGAGGGGGTGGAGGCGCCGGCACAATTGTATATGGGGGTGTACGCGGTGCAATGCTCGTAACGGCGACGGCCCTTTGTGTTGCATTTGACGAAAGGAATATAACGCGCCCACACGTCCCATCGACCCGGATTCCGCACTATTGTAGTGGGGAGGCGGGACGACGACGACTGCTTTACGAGTGCGGAAAAAGAGTGCACCTGACGGCTTGAGAAGCGTGAGCGCTACTCTCTTGATTCTTCTCTCTTCTCTTTTTTATATGCTTTTGTTCAATGCGATTCGTTTGACCGCTGATTTTGTTGCAACGACGCGCCATTCGACCACCTTGTCCGCACTTAGACGAAGATTTCGAGCGAATGACCGCCGAGAATGCGAGGATAGAATCTGGAAGCGGCTTGGACTCTCGAATAGTTCTCTGAAGCTATGCGCTCGGACGAGAATCAACTGCGAAGCTTGGGCTGATCAATTGCAAAGTCCAACGAAGTAGAGCTGGCGAAATTGTTCGGCGATATTGTCACCGATTACTAGCGACCACGAGTTCTAAGCAAGTTCGTGAACTAAACCTCGCATCGACTGTGATGACTTACTCCAGAAGTTTCCCACAGCCAATAATGCGCATCAAATTTACGGATGAATTGTGTAGTTGTCTTGGGCCTGATCTTGATGAATCAACAAATGCCTTATGGTAAATCGGTTTCCATTGTAGGACACCCGACTGTCTCTCCTTTGTACAATTCTGCAATAGCTCTTGTCTATTTTGAAATTCCTCAATGAATTCAAATCTCACTTGGAGACCTGAAAATTGATATTCGATGATTGCACTACTGAGACCAGAGATATCTCAAAAACACGAGAGAATGACTTTTGCCATCTTCTAACGAACGAATGTATCCTCCCCAGGACAGAGAATCATGAATCTTTACAAATTAGATCTGATAGAACTTTAGTTGAAAGTGTTTATGTCGAGGTACTGGTACGCGGAGTTTCCTGCACCAATGATCCACTAATTTTGTAGACCACTCGCTTGTAGGCAAAATATTCATCTGCAACGTTTCGTCATCATTTCTATGGCCTCTTCAGGCTCTCATTTGATGGCACGTAATCCACCGACGGACAAACAAAGGTAGAAACAATCGACAAGTACGAAGATTGATTGCTGATCGCTGCAAACATTTTTTTCAGATCTGCCTATGAAATAATATTCACTATCGCTAAGAATGAATTCTGAACCACTTTTACATTTACAGGTCGTTCCTCGCGACACACCTTGGTATTGGGTTATCTATTCGTTAATTTCCTTACAGCTCTGAGCAAGTAATCCGTTGGAAGTGAATTTCTATTAACAATTCCAAGCCTCTAAAAGCAAAAGAGCACTGCACATGCCCTGAAAAAGTCCCGGAAAAGAATATTTTTACTATCCAGGCGCATGATGAATAATAGCCCATATTCGACGTGTAACGCGACTACCAGCCCCAAAATTAACACGGCAAAATGCATAAGAATAGCATTATACGGTCGAAATCGGAACTACGCGAATGCCCATTGCCGCAAGAAAATACATTGTCTGCTAAAGTGGCGTCAAAGGTCGAATACATTGTTGGTCGGAGCCTGTAAAGCAAAGTCCACTTCTCCGGATGCTTGCTCAAATTTTCACACAATACTACTTCCAAACTCCTCGACCAATTGCCATGAAGATTTGCGTGCATGTTCAGCATTATCTTGAGGGTGCATAACTCTGCAATGGTGCCAAAATATCCATTCATTGGGAACTAGTAATTAGTAATGCGCGCCAAAGCGCGCGGCTGTCTTAAATTTGATGAGAAGGTTAAGTAAAGAATTTATGGAAAATAAATATAATTCGTGGAATGCACGAAAAGGTTCAGAACTGAAATACTGCAAAAATGTCATGCATGCTCAAGTGAATAATAATATCATGATATAATAGCATCTGTTATAATTCAAGACCTTCATTGAAAAAATGACGATACAAAAAAGTATAAAATTTGTCAAAGAAAGTCGTTTTATATAAATCGAAAGTGAAAATTTCGATTTATATGAAACTCCCCGAATATGAATGATGAACACTAAATCAGAAATCATTATCAAGATTATCTTCATGAAACTAATAAAGTATTATCTCAATACAGAAGGAATTGTTGGCTGCATAAGAGAAAATTGTACGTTACAAAATTATTTCACTGGACGTATAAATGATACTGATTCCAAACCTTGGTGTTTAAGCTGTGATCAAAATTTCCAAAATTTCAATACAAATCTTCTATTTGATGTTATCAGTGAATTCTGCTTTATAGGCACGTCTTACTTAATCGCCAAAGCCACAGCTACATCACCATCCAACAGGATAAGGCTATATACATAGAAGAAGTTCGTCCCACTAAAAGCAGAATAGTAATTGGGTTCATAACTAAATGCTTTATGGTGGTGAAAACTCACCAAATCTCAATTCAAAATTTCAACCTGACCAATAAAGACTTTGGCACTATTATACTTCTAGCGAGGAGCTTAATTAATCTATTGGATGTGAAACTGCTACTGCTAACAATTTGAGAAATTAAACAAAATCAGAATATCAACTTCACACTGAAAACTGTCTTGTCTTTGTAATTCAATTTCATAATTTCAAGATGCAAGAAAAACTTGAGCGCTACATTCAAGATGGAACTTGATGAATGAAGTGAATGCAAAGCTACAATGAATAACTGATTATTATTACTTCCATAATGTGTCATGGCATCAACTTCACATTGAGAGCAGTATTGACCTTAATGCGGAAGAGACTTTGATGCTAGTTTCAGTGTAGAGCTTGATAAATGAAATGAGAAAATTGTACGTTACAAGATTATTTCACTGGACGTATAAATTTTACTAATTCCAAACCTTTGTGTCCAAGATGTGATCAACATTCCCAAAATTTCAACACAAATCTTCTATTTGATGTTATCAGGGAATTCTGCGTTATAGGTACATCTCACATAACCGCCAAAACCACAGTTACACCACCGCTCAACAGGATAAGGCTATATACATAGAAGTTCATCCCACTGAAAGCAGAAACGTAATTGAGTCCATAACTATGTAATCTATGGTGGTCAGAATTCACCAAATTTCAATTCAAAACCTCAACTGAGAGATTAAACATAGTCAGCATATCAACTTCACGCTGAAAACAGTCCTATCTTGGGATTCAATTTCATCATAATTTCAAGACGCAAGAAAAACTTGAGCGCTACTTTCAAGATGGAATTTGATAAATGAAGTGAACGCAAAACTACTATGAATAATCAATTATTATTACTCACATGTTGTGTCATAGCATCAACTTGACATTGAAAGCAGTATTGACCTTAATGCGGAAGAAACGTTGATGCTTTTTTCAGCGTAGAGTTTGACAAATGAATGAATGCAAAATCCATGTTGAAAAATTGGGTCACAGTAAAAGCATCAACTCTGCATTGGAAATAATGTTCGCCATAGCATCAGCTTCACATCAAAAGCAACATTGGCCTTATGATTTGCTTTTACCACCTTAAAGTGGAAGAATGGCTTTAGATGCCATGTTGAGGAACTGGGTCGAGCGAAGGCATCAATTCCACTTTGGAAGTATAGTACTGCCTAAATGCGAAGAAGACTTGAATACTACTCCAACATCATTCTTGAAAAACTTCAACTTGCATCGCGCGAACAGTAGGAAAATTTTCGACTTGATTGATAAAAAAGCTTTATTTGATAGAATACATGCGTGAATGGAGATCCTCAGAAAAAAAATCATGAACTCTAAAACACCAATTCTAGTTAAACCGAAACTTGAACACACCGCTCATTCTACAGTCTCTTTCACTGAATATTATTGTTACTCACTCACCGAAATGAAATGCAGATATCAACAATACTATCCGTATAGTCGAAATCCGAACTACTCGTCCGAATTCCGTGTTTCACATTTTATATTGGGTAATTAGGGTTCGATGAACAAAAACACCGTTAAATTTGGGTTAAGCCCGAAGAAAAAAGACCAAGCAGAAGGCTTGGCCAAAAAACTCAAGAAAAAAGCCAGAAACTGTAATGTATTGTCAGTAAAAGTGATAGGTTATTACAAAATCAGATATTGATAGGTGGAAATGTGAGTTTGTTAGTGTAGGTGTATACGTGTGTGAGTGCCGTGTGCACTCGCCGAGATGAGACACGTGCATCGTCAATCTCACGGATCACCCGTTGATGATCGCGTATGGTTGTGGCGTAAGAACCAATGGGCGAGATGTGACACGTCCGTCAGTGATCTCCCGGATCGTCCGTTGACGATCGCGTGCGTTGGCGTCGAAGCCGTTGTCCAAGTGCGCGGGCGACACTGGTAATGTTGATTCT
>JAPYYZ010003596.1:0-22993 GCA_030522705.1 Eretmocerus eremicus
CTGAATTGTCGTCGAGGCAAGAGATGGAATTGCCAGTGCGATGATCGGGCTGCAAGGGCGATAATGATGGTACACCCGTACACGAGGATATAACCCTCACAGGTCTTGAGTGCGGCGATCGAGACTCTGCGAGGTGAGCGGGGTATTGCAGATCGGATGATGGAGGAGATACTTTGCTGCTGATTCAGAGTGTACGCATGTTTCATCAAGAATCTTCGCGTCATCGGGATTGTATCTCTCTGCAGATGGACTCTGTAGGCCTGGATGTCGTGTCCAGGGATCGATCCATATGTTGTGCAGTTACTCACTTTCTCGTCATAGTCCAGGATATGCTGCAGAATTTTTCTAGCTCGGGCGATCGTTGTGACCTTTAGCTAAGCTCACATTACTTGTTAGATAAGGTCGTATTCTCGAAAAGTGTTTTTCAAAATTTCGTATAACCACCACGAGGAGACTGCTTCGTTCCGCATAGCATTAGAAGACATTCAAATATCTTGTAGCGAGCTCTCATTTGACTACAATGAAGTAAAAAGACTATTGAACATTTGATCGAGGTTCATGGTAACAAAAGCAAAATTTTGGCTTGAGAATTTTTATGATCCTTTTCTATATTTCGAATCATTAGTCCGGAAAAGCAGTTTTTTTCACAGCACTTTATAGATGACAGGAACACATACGTTCTCGTGTATGAAAGATCCATAAGCATACAGGAAAAAATCAAATGCAGGAAGTATTTTTGATCAAGCTCAGTTTTGCAACAGAAAGCTCAGGTAGCCGCTAATCTAGTAGCCCTGTGATGATTTTATTCAGAATTCAAATTTAGATTCGAAAATGGGTTCACCTATTATTTTACTGGGTGATGAAATATAGCCGATTACATCTTTTCAGATTCAGTCATCGTCTAGGATAGCTACTTCTGTGACACAATGAGGAGGGGTGGGATGTTTAATCGAAAAATTTTTTTTTTGCGGAAATGCTTAAACATTTGAATAACTTGAACTCCCAGTTCAATTACTTGAAAGCGATAGAAAAGACTGGGATCTGAATCCCAAGACTTACTTGAGATTTTAGTTGCTTCAGTCGATATTTCGACCACTGTATGTCCTCTCACGACTACGTAATTGAATTTTCAGAAGTTGATGCAGAGACATATAATCATGACATATAAGTCTCATCCAATCACTACATAAATTTGTCATTTAGTTACATGAATTTTTTACTTCTGGTGACGTAAATCAATCTCGAAGGACGAAAGAGTGTGGATCTTTAAAACACTTTTAGAAGTACGTATTTTCACAATTGCGTCGTTTCATTGAGAAACCTGTCAACTTCATTAAACGATGTCAAGGAATATTGTGAAAACCTTGCACATGATTATTGATTAATTCAGGCAATTATTAGAAACCTGTCAACTTCATTAAACGATGTCAAGGAATATTGTGAAAACCTTGCACATGATTATTGATTAATTCAGGCAATTATTGACGCAACGTCGAAATATAAAAATTTGTTCTTTCAAGAGTTTTTTGAAGATCTACACTTCTTCGTCCTTCAAGACTAATTTACTTCACCAGAAGCAGATTTATAGTACAGAGGACGAATTTACGTGAATTTTCAGTTACTCTTGATGACCAACTCATGTGGTGAGACAAAATTTCTTACAAAAATTTTCAAACGTGCGATCTAAATATTTGTAATGTCTGTAAAATTTGAGATTATCAGACAACTGTTAATCCATGGGTAATTATCCAGAGACTGGCTCCAAAAATTTCTGTGAGCGACATTCCAATTTTTTCCACGATCACTTACGAAGTGTGTGAGCTGCAGACTTCTAAAACGATTTCATGATGACTAACCAGAACAAGCCACAGATTCGACTCGCTCGAAACAATACCTGCTCAGAGCTCCGGCATGCCCCTTGGCGAATTTCGGTCCTCCGAAGGGTGCATCCCTATAAAGCCCCCATCTCCATCTATCTCTCATATCTCTCTGTCTCTCTGGCGCAAAAAAAAACCTAAACATCACCCAAGGGCCAAAAGCCATACAGGAAAGGTGGGCGGAATATGTCGGACCACACGTTTTATTTACGGCCAGTGGGACAGTTTTTAATTTGTTCCTCCTCCCTCTAACCTTCCCACTCTCTCTGGGTCTCTTGATTTTTTTGGCTCCGGAGGCGGTGGCGGTCGAGAGCGACAGCATACCCACATCTAGAGAAGCGCCCGAGTCGAAATTGAGAAAAGGGACGATGGGAGACTCGAGCACACGCGCATACCCCGTTACAACAGTCGCCGAGATGAGGGTACGTCCTCCACCTATGCTCATCGTGCGCGAGCTGGTCGAGATGCGTAGAGGAGAGGCGGAAAGATAGGCGGTGATCTGTTGTGGGATGCGGCGGCAGGTTACTCGAGGCGGCCGCGCACCGGCCTGCTAATAAAACCTTCATTATAATTACGACGACGCGCGTGACGGGAATAACTCACTGATTTAATTATCGATCGACGAGCGTGTTATATCGGATAAGCACGCGCGCAATATCGGCTAAGAGCGGCAAGTATCCGCGATCGTTATCCCAAATGGCCCGATGCATCTTGAGTCTGAAGCTCGATCTGTACGCGCGGGCTTCTTGGAGGCGACGCTGATTCGACTTCCGATCTGCAAGTGCCTGCTTACATCCTCTGCTTCTCAAGCACATCGCTTGAAACGCCCGTTGTCTTGAGTTACTCGTCAGTTGATGACATCATGCGTTGATTCAACTACAATTCAACTATCTTTGAGGACTTACAAAGAGATATGTGGCTGACGGTTTTGAATCAGGACAATATGGAATCTATGGATGGATCTGTATTTTCGTACTATTCACTCAAGTTGGGGAAGCGAGCGGGGTATCTTGTATAGACTCCATGTGTGTATCTTGTCACGAGATGTCACTGTTTCTCGATATCTTTAGTGTATTTATAAGACTTTTTTACATGAGGAGAAGTTCAATGGACCTAGTCCATGTTGGTTTGAGCGAAGGAGAGAACCACTCGCTCACTTCTCTTGATGGGCGGTTTCATACGAAAACAGTGAAAAATGTTTCAAACTGGGTACGGGATAGGGTTCTGGATCGCAGAATAGGAATCCCGTCGGATCAAACTCCTATAAACACCTTTATTTCTCAACAAAATGAGGAGGTTTCCAAAGTTAGGTCAGGACCAGTCATTCGCATATGAATTGATGGCGCTGTTTTTGTTAGTACATTGTATCAGGTTTCTGATGAAGTTTTGAGATGGATGATGCTTTTCTACCCATGGGACTCGAATTTTTCTAATTTCTGACTGGATATGGGAGTTTAGGGTCCCTAGACTCTATTCAAAGTTTTATCTGTTTCAAGGAAACTCATTTACCGGAATGAAATGTTAGTACTCGTCTACAGTGGAATTGATTGAGTATGGGGATATGTGTCAACTCTATACAAGGACCTCTAGATACTCCTAGAAACTCCCACTAGTTCATCTGCCAACCGGTGGTTATATACTAAAACCACCCTCAATGTATCTAAACCCAAACCCTACATCACATAAGTTACTTTTTTGCAAAAGTCGTCGTAAGCAGAGATCGAGGATGACCGGGCACACGGGATGTTGCAAAAACTGTCAAACACGAGGTTTTAGTGGTTTTTTCATTTAGCGAATCACATCGATCACACGTAAAGTTCTGAGAATTCCTTTGTGAGTTGAGGTAGAAATTTGCCTCCATTACCAAGTTTTCCTACCTAGACATCTCAAACCATTAAAACGGCAATTTCTTCAAAACTTAGGATATTTTTCTAGGCTACTTATGGCAGGCGAAAAATTTTGAAAAAGTTCACATGTATTAATTATATTTAGATTGAAGGAAGTATGCTTCATATTATATCAGTCGTGTTAGGATGTTAGGATTTTGCTGGAGGCTCTGTTTGCAAGGATTCAAGTTCGAAAAGTAGCCAGATGAGATCCGTTAGAGAGAAGAAGCGAGCCTACTAATAGACGCTGCAGACTCTTGCGAAGGAGCTGAAACAGAGGCCCATAAGTATCAATCACCATTTTCTGAATTCCAGCGCGGAATGGGACGGGCACACCCTAATGCGAGTGGACACACGGCGGAGCTATATGCCGCGGCAAAGTTATCCGGGCGCCGAGGCATCGATTTCCTCTTGTCCAGAGCCTCTGCTGCTGCTGCTGCTTCTGCTGCGAGAGGAGCTGCGCTAATCGAGGACCGAGATAGTCAGAGGAGGCTCGCTAGCGAGTGAGCGATCTGTAATTGAGCTGGCGTACCCCGCCCGTATACCCTGTATCACTGATACATACCTATGGAGACGCATGCCTGGATGCTAGGAGGTACAGGTCGCGCGGGGCTGGCTATTTTTTACCATTAGCGGCGCTCGGGCCGCTCTCCGTGCAAATCCGGATCTGTCAAGTTGTCTCGGGGCGAGCTTGCGCCCGCCTGCGCTTAATTGCGGCCCATCTGCTGGCGGCCGAGAGACACCCCCTCGCGCCGGATAGCGCACTAGAGAGAATGATTATAATAATCAGGAGGAGTGCACATGCCTCTGCCGACCGCAGCAGCCCACTTTTATATATACTCGCTCTGTGGTTAGACTGATGTTTTGCACACATCTCGTCAGCGAGCGAGGAGACCGGCTCCGTGCGAGCGCTGAGGTCAAACAGGGCCAGGCATGGCTTGAGAGTCTTGGGTGAGCGGGGAGATGCAAGTTTGCTGCGGAATGGATGCGTCTTGTGGAGAGGAGGAATCGGATGGGGAAAATAATGTAATTGAGGTTTTTGACTCTTCAAAAAATTTCTTCTTCGATAAAGGTTTCGAAGTGAGCATACTGCTTTTTCGACGATGTCGGCGCTTTGAAAAGTGGTAATAAAATCCAAAATGGTTCTATTCAAACTTCCTTGATCACGCGTGCTCATGCTTCTATGGAAGGTAGATTATTATTGGTCGAATTCAATTGAGATCAAGCCTCGGAAAAGTTGATACATCCAGATTTTAGCCAATTTTTGTCTAAGAATCGATTTTATTGTGGTCCAAAATTCATGCTGGTCTTTTTTTGACAAAACTATCTATAACCAAACTCAGTACGGATCAACACTCGATAGCAAAAAAGCCCTATCTTGACTCTTGAGGAAATAAAAACCCTTTTTCATTGGTGAGAAAAAAAGCCCTATCCCAAATTTTTTAAGTAAAAAGGCCCTAACTCATGCTTGAGAAATTAGGGAGCTCCATCTCAGAATTCAGCTAAAAGTCCTATTTCATTTTTGGAAAAATAAAAGGCCCCAACTCAAAATTTTTTAGTAAAAAGACCCCATATTAAGAAATTGAGTAAAAAGGACTCATCTCGAGAATATTATGTGGAAAATCGTGCCTTGAAATTTTCGAGGATGATGGTCGAGTCACTGAGAAAAGCTCCCTGTTCATCTCCAATCTCTTTTCCTCCGTCGCATGACCCTCGTTCTCGAACATTCCAAGACATAATTTCTCTCACCATATTCTCGAGATAGGACTTTTTTACTCAAAATTTTGAGATTGGGCTTTTTGTTTTCTCTAGAATTGAGATAGGGCTTCTTTGCTCTCAAGTGTCGATATCACTCACGCTAATACGTTGCTGCAGGAGCCCAAATGATGCAACGTGCATGCAGAGAACCAGCGATTTGTAAGTGATATCACTTTATACTTTGAAAACAACTGAATATTCAAAAATAATGATCCTCATTGACCGTGTCGTATGGATCAATAAATGATTGCTTCGATGAGTGTACAAAACAATTTGTCCAAATTTGATACCAGGTATCACGTCACCCGTGATCCGACCCATTGATCTTGTAATTAATTGTAGTTGATTAATTTTGTATGCAGGTAATTCGAGTCAGATTTTGAATTTTTGCGTCCTTGTGCTTTGAAGCGCTAGGTGAAGTCTCGCTTGCTTGTTTCAAAAGATTATTGAAAAGTACTGCCTACACAGGGATCAAAGCAGTCTGGTAATGGGGTCTGTAACCCTTAGATGCAGTTCCCACTGTCCCGTTGAGCGAATCTCTTCGTATGCAAGATTAATATGATTCATGCTTCACTTAGAATGTCGTAGCATATCCAGTTCAAAATGGCTGCGTGAACAACTCATTTAAGAGACCAACTTTATGAATTGCCCATGGTCGACTTATTCGTCCGATTGTAATATCATTTGGATCCCCAATAGAACACATTAACAGAAATTCATAAGAGCTTTTTCACGATAGTTCATCGGATCCTATTGAATCTATTACGTTATCTCCGAAAAGTTCCGCTTCACTCTTGATTTTCTGCAGTTTCCGAGATCACCCGTTCTACCTTATGCGGAGGAAACATTGCAGGGTGAACTTTGCATATTGTCACGAAAGTCCATTTTTTTTTCAACACAAGCGATTCTGCATATGCCTATTGAGAGGCCAACTGGATCGCTAAATACAAATGTGTGGGTCTTATGCGATTCGAGTCATCTACTTATTCGGAATCCCATTTTAACCCTCGTTTGCGTTCTTGCGAACTCCCTCAAATAAAATACAATTCACATTCGTAATATGATGTATCCGTAGGCAATATACGCGGTGCATATCGACGCAGAAGTTGCTATGATGTATGGGTAGATTATGGAGCCAAGGCGGCTTTGTTTCAACAAAGCTCGTACTAAGGAGGAGGAGAGTCCAAAAGATACGACGGTGCGCAAGCTAAGGGGGTCCCGTCCAGGGGGAGGAGCTGTAGGGGTTCTGAAATCGTCTGTCATATCCGAACGACTAATAGTTCCGCCGCACCGCGCCGCTTCATTATATTTTCTAAATGTAAATTCGTATTATATGGGCGCACGCCGCGGTTGCCGCCTGCGAGATCGAACAAGCGCCATACGGCCTCTTTCTCTTTCTCTCTCTTCATTTGGTCCTTATTACTCTTTTTTTTCTCCTCGCCGCGTGCGGATTCGGGACCGGGCTCAGCGCCGTAGGCCATGGGCTCTGCACGTTTTTGATTGCACGCGACAGTTTATGGTTTCGCAAGGAGGCCCTCTGTCTCGCGCGAAGGGCGTGCCAATCAAGCGCTGCCCGGGTAATAGTCAAATCGGCGTGATTTCTTCCAGAAACGAAATTGGCAACAGGACAAGGCCAGCCGGACTCGTCGACTAATTCTTTCAGGGAATCAGTCGACCAGTCCGTTTCTGAGTTTGCAGCCAGGATTTTGTCAATGGGGGGAATTCGCGCGAATCTCAAATTCGAGGGAAACATGACGTTGATCTTGTGGAGTTTCACATCGAGAAAGAGAGCGAGAGACTCTTTTATCGTAAGAGTGCTTTTCTTATTTCCAGTGAACAATTTAGTTTTTTACTTTTAGTGCGTAAATGTGGTATTATACGTGTATTTTTGACTTTCCCTCACAGCTGTCAAAAATACGCTGCCAAAATACGTTAGCGGAAAGCATTTTCGTTCTATTTTAATCACTCTCTCCTTTCAAAATTATTGTTTACATGGGGGTACCGATTTATCATCTATCTTGAATGAAATGGTGAATAAAACATTCAATTGTAACGAAAATTTGTAGGTCAGTTTAGCAGTCATGGCGAGCAAAATGAGAAATATAGAAAAAAAAATTTTAAGTTTCATATAAGAATCAATGTAGATGATAGGATCATCGATGAATGAAACTTAAATTGGACTGGTATTATCGCTGAGATATGCTGAATGAACCATCACATTTTCGGGGAGATTAATCAAGGCATTAAGATGTTTTCTTCGGGAAAAGGCATAAGAGAAGGAAAAGGAAGTTGGAATTGTGATAGGATTTAATCAACAATCGGTATCAACCGATCGATGAAGAATGATGATAAATGTTTATTTGATTAATTTTCGTTTCTCATAGAGAACAAATAAAGATGTAGTGATTGGACAACATTGGTTTGAAAACGATATTGGAGTGTTGACTTAAAAATTAGTTAAGGACATAGAGTGTTCGGTGAACAAAGCTTAAAATAGACTATAAATAGGTATCGTTGCTCAGCGGTGCTTGATAACCCATCAAGTGTTGGTAGAGTTGCATGGAAGGGTTCAAGAATCTCCAGTGCCAAATGAAAGACAACACACGTACATACATAGATACGGACAATTGGATACTAGCTTTTGAGATAGTTCACTGCCCTCGTTCTATAATATGAAGAGAATGCGTAGGGGCACAATTCCTCGCACAATTCGATAGGGCAATCGAGTAGAAGAAGATGTGATGATTTTTATCAAGATTGGGGGAGTGTAAGGAGGTGAAGAATGAGAAATAAGTAAGTTTTTTTTGCGGAAATGTCTGCACGAACACAATGCCTTCTTCAAGAATGCAAAACAGTCTTTGATACACGGCCGCAATAGACGGTTTTCGCAACACCCATCATAATTCTGACCCTCGCTTTCGGCTCCGGCTGAAAATATCATCAGTACGTGAAAACCAGCTCTTGCTCCTTCGTATCGATATGTCCTATTCCTTTCTAATCAACAGTCGATTTTTTGATCTGGCAATGTAATTGTAGGAATACTTCTCATTCATACTCGGTCACAATAAATGCTCTAATCTCATTCTCACGTTGGCGCTGCTTCTGATTGCACGGTCATTCCCGTTTGATCACGAATATTGTTGCGATGTTTCTGAAAATCTGCAAGATGCCCTCAAAATGTGTTAGTGCAGCAAAATTCGGTGTAATTCGGCTCTTCAGCTGTAGCTTGAGAACTGTATACCACGCTTCTATTCTATTTGCGTATTAACAGCGTTAGTGGCAGTAATCTGGCTAATCTCGCTCTACTCATCTCCGGCAAGGGCATTCAAAGGGAAGGAGAGGGCCAACCAAGATCCTCGATTATCTTTACAGGGAAAGCACAGTCAGCCGAGAAGAGACGAGATATACAGCGGAGAACCACGATGGCGTGGCAGGTGATGTCTTCGGGAGTATATAGAGGGATGCATGCACGCGGAGTGTTGCGGGCATAATGAGGGTCCCTAAAATGACGAAAGGTCCGGTTGGGCTCGAGAGTGGCGTTCTCACGTGTCGCACACGTAATGCTTGCATGGCCGAGCCGCAAAACAGCTCTCGGACGATTATGGACGCAGGGAGTGGCCGAGAGTCGCGAGACGCGAAACCGATACCCATCGGGTCCGGGACTCCATCTCGGACGAGGATGAGACAGTGATACCTGATGAGCGGACGTGGAGTAGGTAGAAATGACTGTCCTCTGCCCTTCATCATCCACCCACTCGCTTCCGGATGAGTCTCGTGGATCACGACGACGACGACGGCGACGATCTAGCAAATCTATTTGCTTCGAAGCGGACAAACGCGAGGTCATTATCTGGGACGCGGTTGTTCGGAATGCCCGCGAAACAGACAGTAGTGAGAGACAGAAAGAGAGAGAAAGAGTCAATTCCAGACCTCGTCGGTCTCTTGCCCATTGTCTCTCTGGCTGAAGATTGCAGCACGTTCGGGCATCTGCACTGCACCTGATCGTGAGCATGCCACTATTTGAGTCCTCCCTGAACGGCAGCAGTGGCAGCGAGACCCATTACGATCGGTACCGCAACCGATCCGGAGGCAATCGCAGATCCATGGGTCATTTTGTCCTCTTTTCTGCTGATTATATTTTGTTTTGACCCTTCTACCTTCGATACTTTTTCAAATATTGCCGAGAGGAGAGAGAATGAGGATGATTGTGAACGCATTTTCAAGGATCATTTGCTTGCAATATGATATTAGAAAAAAAAGCCACGAAACTCGTGACCAAGGGACGTCATCGAGTCCCTCGAAGTGTACATGTTCTGCCTCTCAGCCGATCACTCAAAAAATCCGTGGCTACTAAAAACTCACTGGAACTTCGGTGGATGTCTCTGATAGATAGAAGCACATGCAATGATGCAATCAGTCCCAAATGGAGCTCATCTCATTAGTGAGTTTCACTGAAGAGTCCCAGGAGGGTGAGTAAAATAACAATCTCCATTGAATAATGGTGTGGAGCCTCTCTTCAGCAATCGCGTGTCAAGAACCTACGATCACACAACATATTTGCGGAGGATCTTTCCTTTCCCCAATTATGGATTATTAGGATTTTTCAATCCTGTGATGCGATTCAAATTTAGGCAATACTGTCGATGGATGTACTTCACGGGGATCGGACTAATGAGGCGACGCACAAAAAGTTGTTCAGAAAAATTGAAAGCGATGAGACAGACCATGGGATCAAATTCAATGGCTCAAAAAAGATGAACTCGAGTGAAATGGATAGTCTCATTCTGAACAGTTATCTGATAATCTATGATGGTCTAATCAACTTGAACAATGGCGAACACGATTTTGAAACGCAAGAGTGAAAAAATATGCGACATTGGTGTCCTGCCCCGTCGAAAGGAGAATGTCCGCAATCAGGGCCCGAAAGATTCATTCGCAAAGGTATGCGTACAGGTGATTGCATTCTCCCTCCGGGTCTTCGCGACAGACGTGCGCGTACGAGAGAGTGAGAGTGGGTGAGCAGAGAGGAAGCGATAGCCGTTTACACGCGTCACGCGCTGATTCTTTCATTTCCTGCCCCACGGCCTCGGGATGGGACGCTGAGAGATGTACACCTCCATTATGGTATAGCTCCACATGAGCGTGTGATCCTCTCTGATGCTTTCGCCCCGATTGATGCGCTTGTGGGCTGCCGGTCCACTCTCATTATTGAGCTCAGGCGCTCCGTAGGCCGGATGAAGTGTGGCGATTGCTGGACCCATGTTTCTCTTGTGTTTTGGTGTAATGAGGTGGTTATCTTATATCCGCCCCGTAGAACCACTTATTTGGCAGCTGCCTTGGACGATTTTGGCATTTATGAACTGTGATAAACTCTATATGAGACCGATGTGCTGTAGCATGAGGAATGGTCTAGTCTAGGACTATGAAGTCAACTGGACCACCTGTCATTGTGTTGCCTCCAATTATTTGAGAGGGGATGCAACCAGTGTGTACCCTACTGTTACATTAGTGAATACTATACTGCATGCTCCGCAGGCTCATTGAAACATGCTGATTCTATCTTCAAATTGCACTCGGTATTTGCGCACTATCCCTTCAAGTTCGTAATGGACCAGTTCCATTGATCTCCTGGTAAAGGAGTGCACATGGATATGGTACTTCATGTTTTCTGTGTAACGAATTCACAAAAATGTTTGCCCACCCTTCGCTGAAACACAACTTACTTCTCTTACACGCGGAAGCTACGTATGTTGATGCAATTAGTTTCCAATTGTCTTTGTTAAGGATAAATTGAAACCTGCACGGACTGCCTACTTTTTTCAGACCATCATCGGCGAAGGCCTCATCACCACTTTCGGATAATTTTGTGCCAAGCTCTGTAGTATTTTTGGAGGTGTTTCGATTGAAGTTGAGACCCTTTGTCTCGCAGTTTTTGGACTTGAGTTTTAGTCTGTCATACCGCATCATGGCATTGAGGTTCTCTGATTCCACTTTTTGCTGAAAACAGTGGATACACTCACCCATACTTCATTCTACCTTGGTTTGATTCGGCCTTTAGAGTCGAGAATATCATATTGCAAGAGAACAGAGCGAATCTCTTCAGTGTTTGTTGCGGCTATCGGACTAGGCTTTCGGACCTCTGTACTAAAAGCTCATGGCTCATCCCATCATGATCCAAAGCTAAAAATGTCATATCTTGGGCTCGTCTGATGAGACACTCATCTCATGCCAGCTTGTGTCCATGATGAAGATTCTTAACCCTTTCAGCGCCGACTTTTAAAATTCATTGAAAAAATTATTCGTGGGTTTTATCTGACTCTCTAGGTCCTAAAAGCCTCTCCTGAATTATTTCAGAATTTTCTGATTGGTCTAACAGTGATAAATAGCATGTCCATAATTATGGACATTGGTCGCATCCGTCATATTTTGACTTCGTATATTGCAGCAAACAACATTATTGACCAATGATGATAATGAACTGCTATGGGGAATATTGAAAACGAGAATATATGTTCATCGATATCAACAATTATCAGACAGAGAGAGAATCATTCGAGGTAGAATCTACAACGTTCGTGAAGAAGTACAAACCTAACTGTGTCAAATAATACGAGCAACAATTTGAACAGCATTATTCGTGAAATTTGTAGAAGCGACTTCTCTCACCTCGCTTTTACCGTTCAAACACAAATATAAAATATACGTCACAGTTTATTCAAAATGCGAGTTCTCCCCCCGCTATAATTTTTACAGCAGGATGCGTTCTTTTTTTAATCAAACTGGCGAAAGTGATCGACATGGGTCAAGCTGAATTGACGAATCTGGCTTCTTTCCATTACGAATTCGTTTTCCGGGGATCTCATATCTCATTCTCCAGTAGTCAAGACCTTGATATATCACGAAAAAGTGGAAGTATTTGACAAGAAAGTCAAAGAACGATCAGAGCAAACGGCATGCCCATCCGACCAATGTCAATAATTATGGACATCATTATTTTTGCTCATTACACAGTACGAACACTACTCGCAGACTGGAAAAAATTCTAGTTCGTGTGCCACTGTCTAAGGAAGACATGTGAATTTTTCCATTCACGAAAAGCAGCTCAAAAGCGAGAAAAAAATTCATGAAGAAATTCACAAATCAAGGTTAGACTTTTTCACGTGCTGCACTTGACTTTTACACTCCAAACGCGTAATAAAAGCTACTCTGATAGGATTCTGGGCTTTTTTTGATAGATTCGACAATAACAAAGAACGCCACAGTAATTCCGGATGGTATAATTCCTTGGAACTCAATGGAAACGCGATTGAATGCTGAAAGGGTTAATCCATCCACTAAAGTGTCCAATGCATTGTGAAAAATCGATTTTCAATAATTTTTGACCATTTTTTGAAATGCATCAGAATTATCTGGAAAAATTCTAAAAAATCACTGTAAGCACAAGAAACATATTGAACTACGATTGAAGTCTGAATATCCAATTGTTGGAGAGAAAAAAATGAAGAACGAAAATCTTTCCAAATTTCACATTTGAATTTCTCGGCATATTTTCACTGGAGTAATACATCTTGCAAGTTAGAAATCAGTCTCTGATGTCAGGAGATTTTCTGTAAAGAATGGATTCATTTCATCCTCTAATCTCGAATGTTGAGTATTTATGCCTGGTTGTTGGCAGATAACATTCGGTGCATTATGTATCGAAGAGTGTCATCTAAAGATTGCCCAATTCCTTGATCTTGCATCGTACGTTTACTTATAGAACATTCACGACTGTCTCTTGTCAGCCTCGGTGCCGACTCACTCTCTCATATCATGTCGGAGAGGAACAGTATTGGGCAGCACTTACGAAAAATGTACCATCAATGATATCGCCGAGGCCGAGTTACAAGTATCGCGATTCGAGTCTGGGTTGGCTCTCGCGTGTTCGAGCAGTTTGAGCGAATGTATCTCAGCGATATCGCGGAGAGGCGGCGATGCTTCGGCCGCGCTTTCGTATATTGAGCGCTCAAAATAGCGCGCGAGCTTGTAGCTCTTGAAAATTACACCGCGCGGCTGTAGCGTCTTATAAATAAGGGCTGCTCGGAATCGTACGATCGCGGCTGTATACGACGCAAAAAGGAGAGACAACTCGCGTTCATACACGCGGCGGCGCAGGGATGAGCTTCGCGCCGCGGAGTCGAACGCGTGAAATAAGACGCAAAGCAGCGCGAGAGATCGCATCGAGTCCTCTGGCAATATCCTCCTCCTCCCGCCTCGCTGTACACGCTGGCAAAAGTAATACCTACTGGCACTTGTCTTTTCGTAAATCACCTCTCGCGCGCGCGCCCACGTGCGAATACTCCGCGTATCCCCTCATCTCTCGCATTTTACATACGCCGGGGTCTTTGTAAGAGCGTGGCATCGGCCGAGTGGGGCGTGCTCGGGGTCCTTTGGAGCTGGAAAGGGACGACATCGGATCAAAGGGGCGCGCTGGGAGCCTCGATCACTCCGCAGGACGTTTATATTTGAGCTTGGCGCACGAGGCAAAACGGATCGCGCGACGATGCTTGTGTACATCGGCGAGAAGAGAGCAGAGACGCTCCCACGCGGGTCCCGAGTCGTCGATTCTTGAATCAATTCTTCGCGCCATGTACGATCTCGATTTATTCGCGGATACCGTTCGCATATTTTAGAAGCTCGGTGTCTGGTGAAAGAGGTGGAGCGAGGGGGGGGGGGAGTTGCAAGTGAAACGGGGGGGTGCTTGCAGATGATTCAAATTTTGGCGCTTCAAGCTTGAGTGCGAAGACTTATAGCAGAAAACTAGTTCGGGATAGACGATTGAGATGAGAGATTCTACTTGCTCAGATTCGATAGATATGAAACTGTTGTGCACTGATTCCAGTTCATGATTATCCGATGAATTATTGCCTTGAACTCACTTTTCAACAGGCGATGATCGAAAATAAAAAAAAATAGTCCATGGAACATTTCATAAAGCTCAAAAAATCTCCAAGTTAATTGATATTCGGTCAAAATTAAAGACAGTTTCGACTGAGAAATTACGTGTCGATGAACCTTAACCTAGTGGATGTCTGCTATATATAAGAAAATTTTGTCTTCAAACAATTATTCTGCAGATTATATTCATATAGGGAACTGAGGGCGTCAACTGCATTCGATAAACACGTTGATGAAATAGGTCGTATCTTATCGACAAAAATGGTCAGCCCCAATCTTATTTACAGCATTTCCATCGAATCGTGAATTTTTCGGGTGTCTCGGGATAACGCTACTGGTGCTTCGTCTTAAATGAATGTTGAGGCTCACATACATTCGTTCAAGCATTAAATTGAGATACAATTCTCTTTCACAAGGTTTCGCAAGATTTCACAACTTCCACGCTTGTCCCCTCGTAGAAAAGCGAATGTGAGATGGCCAAAAACTAGCCAAAAGTGGACGATTTCTGGTTAGTTCGGTCAGAAACTGGCTGGTTTTGATCCATTCCTGGCTAATTTCATTTCCATTTTCTACCAGGGTTTAGATGTGCTAAATTAACAAAATCTTGGTGGAAATTTTGTAACCTTCCTTGACTGTTATGCGTGCCGTTCGAATGTCGCGCTATTCATCAGCCTAATTCCTTTGAGATATCTACCTGTATACTATGTTCGATTTGGTGGTCGAAGCTCATGTGTGAGCTCGTGGAAGTATCAGAGTTACAAGTGTTTAAAAAATGGAAATAGATTTTAGGCTGTTCAACAGACCAAGCACTGTTAACGGTGTAGTAATTATGCCGAGGTAGATAATGAGATGAATCTTGTTGGATTTGATAGTGCAACAAGCGACAAAGTAATTGCTATTCGTCTGTGTACTATGCCAGCCTCCTATTAGAATCTGGAGGAAATATAAGAGAAATAAAAAAACGTGACTCTTCAAAAAACTCATTACTATCCTTGGCATACTTCTGCTTCTCAATCTTTAGTCCTAAAACCAATTGTGACTCTAAAGTTTTATCGTTATTGGATTTTAGAGTGAAGCAGCATCAGTCAATATAAATTTCACAGTCAAACAACTGCTTGAGTACCTTTTAAGTCATGACTCTCTCGTGGAGGGAAAAATATTATCACTTCGAGGGATTCTACTGTGTTCTACAAGACGTGCGAGAAGTCGATTCATGATGAGGAACAGTTTACCCTGGTTCTGGATTCGTATACGCGAATGCAAAAATTTATGGATGTAACAATGAGAGTGACTTGGTTCACTCCACGTCTTACAGTACCAAAGTGTGAGAGCGACTGCGAGTATCAAATTTTCGCGGAACTCGGTTTACACAGCGCTACTGTACAGTAAATATGCAATATGCGGATGGTTTTTAGAAATTGACTACTTTTTTTGCCTATTGAGACCCACTGCAGAGTAATAGCAAATATTCGACTCATTTGTCTACGCGGCTCCAAGTGAAAAACGCTGACTGCGAATTCTTGATCCATTTTGTTGAGCAAATATTTTTGGAATATTTTGTATAGAAAATCGCGGATAATGTACGCTATATGGAGATGAGATGTTGGTTTCTATAAGAGAAATTGTTGATACATTCTTAATCATGAGCATTCTCTGGGTTGATGTTTAATTGTATCCTATTTGAGAGAGTATGAACCATGTCTGCGCGATGTCTCCAATGATTCGTATCCCGTTTATTATTGCATGTGATTATCAATTCGGAAATCAGTGCTACAGATACTTGAACAATTTAAAGACTTATGCACAAACAGTTTTTGAGGCGCAGGCTCAAACCTAAACCCTCGCGGATCTCATTCAATCAATCTGCTTCGTAGAGAAATATGTTATGGCCTTACAACTCGTGCCGTCAAGTGTTCGAGAATCACAGCTGTCTATTTATCATCTTGAATAGTATAGAATCACGTGAGCAAAAGACTATTGATGTGCCTTGACTTTGTTTTCAAATTTTTTTTTCGTCAAAAGGCGCTAATTTGATGGAAATGCTCACATGGATCCATTTCAATTTCTGAAGTGATTTGATAAGTTTTCAGTTGATCCATTGACGTGACTGATGAATCTATATCGATGATGAAGGCATTTACTTGATAGATATCCATCAAACTGAGCAGTCTTCCAAAGACAAATTCCATTTTTCAGAAGGCAAGATCGGATATATTTGCCTCTGGTTGGGCACCACTGTATCATGGTTCTATATGTTCCTCGACGTAGATAATTGAATGTTGAAATGGAGATGATACAGCGATGTCATCTCACATTTGTGAAACGATTGTACGATAGTATAACGAGACGAGGGATACATCGCCCGCGTTAGTAATAAAAGCAGATCGGCGCATCGCCACGCATGTATAATGGGCTATTCACACACGCTTTGCAGCGAGTTTCGCGAAGACGCTCGTAAATCTCTCCCATTATAAAAGACAAAATGCGAGTCGCTGGAGGGGCTGCGCCGCGATGTCGAAATGGGCTGCTGTGGATGCGCCGCTAATTAGCAAGCCATAAACGATAACGGGTGACATGCGGTTGACGCGAGAGTCAGCACCACCGAGCAATAAGTCACACGCAGTGCGAGCACGAGCCGAGTGTGACATGCCGTTATATGAGTTTTGTCTCTTGCGTTGAACAGCGCGAGGATAACCCCAGACGCGATGAACCGTGAAGCCGGTGCAGTTTATTTTCCGTCGTTTCCAATCTGTCTGTCATGCCAGCAATATCGGCAGTCACGCAAATGACGGTGGTCAATGAGCCTCTGAGTTACTGTTATCAATCGCAAGTTGTACGGAAGCTACGTCAGTGACGATGTCCCATTTTACCGAGTTTTAGGAAAGAGTGAGATTCTACGTTGCAAGTGGAAACAATGAAATTAACGATCCACAGTCATGGAGACTGAGAAGTGAATGAAAATTCCACGAGGATGTGTTCGATCTATTACAATCATAGATGATCTGTGCGATTTGATTCTTTGAATCGAATTGATTTTTAGTCATCCTGAACATTGCACGATTGACTGTAACACAGAGAATGAAGAACAAAAAAAGAGATAGAGTGACCGAGATCACTTTAAAACAAAAGAATTCGCTCGCATTTTTTCGTAACTGAGGCGATAATCACCGGCTCATCAACTATACGTAAGTTGCCCGGAGTCAGGGCGGACTAACTATAAGTTCACTCAAGAAAGTGATCATGTATTTCCAATTAGTTGATGGGAAGCCCCTAGACAACATTTTCTAGCATCCCGTCATAATTTTTAAATGGAATGAGTCAGGCGCGTCTTTGTGTCATTAATCAAACTTTCAAGATAAGATTCTCGAATGACGCAAGGATAGCGCATAATCCATTCAGGTTCAGGAAAACTTATATCCATGAAGATATTGAAAATCTAAAGAGGATCACAATATCTTAACTGAAAGTTTTTTTTCCTTCGCCTGGCCGAGCTTTTATTTTTCCGCTTACCAGAAGAGGGTTCATACATCCGGATCATGGATTTAGCTGAAACTTTGGGAGTTGTATGCTTTTGGTGCGAGAAGCTGAGATCCAGAGCCGCAGAGTTTAATGCCCGATTCTTCTCGAGATATAGCCTAGAACATCAGCATTGCGAGTATAGCTATAGATATCACTTTTTAACATGGGCCTGTGAGTCCAGTACTAATATTCTGAGCCATATCTTGAAAACTATTTGGAGACTAAATTCGTAATCCGGATGTATGGCCTTTTCTTGGTTAGCTTGCGAGTTCTCTCCCCTGATAAGCACTGAAAAGGTAATTAATTGGGGTAATGGGAATCTGATCTCAACGCCATGCAAGACGGTTTTCTCTGAGTCACATCAATCTCCTCTCATATTCGAGCCAAAAATTGCAAAACGAATCTTGCGATTCGCATACCTTGACGTCAATTTCGATGATGTGCCTACTGATAGGGCCGCCCATAAAGCGTCTCAGCGCCACGCCTCTCTGTACAGTGTGCTATTTCGCGAATCGGCTATTTTGAGGCGTGAAGATTTCAGGATAGCGACTGAGAGGGCTGCCCATTTACGGCCATAACGCCGCCCGCAGCCACCTTTATCTCAATCTAGTATTGCGAGCCATGGATCGATGAAGCACTTACGTTTATGTACGTGGTTTATCGTATTGGAGTCTCTTCGTCACAGAAGACGTCCTCATTTGCGACCACTGAGGCATCCATTTGCGTCGCATCTCTCGGGATGACTGTGCTCAATCGCATAAGAATCGCCGGAGGGTTGCTCGCGAGAGCGCACTTTAGGTAGATCATGCGGGAATCCCTTCGCTGTGAGTTGCATCTGGATCGATCGCGCGGATGATTCAGCAAATGGAAGCTGAGCTACGCACTCATTTTATATGGGTCGGGATAAGTTGGTGATAGGATATGCGGATAGTATTATATGCATCAAATAAGCTAGGATAGACTGGTCCAGTTATCTGTTGTCATTCATTATTTTTATAGGAACAAGCCCGGAAAACGCGTTTTTTACGCCTCCTCGCCGGGTCTCATTCGTGAAAAAAAAACGCATTTCCGGACTTTTTTCCCTATAAAATATCTTATAGGTCGTGTCGCATAAATGCGTCCTTTCCCGAATTCGTTTTCGGCCCTCGTCCGGGAAAAAATGCATTTCCGCAACACGTCCTATAATATACTCTTATATCCATGAAATCCGCAATATCTACATTTTCTTCAATGTGTTTTCATTACACCATCAGATCCAAACCAAATCTTCTGCATTTGGATTCCTTCGGCTATATATTTTTGTCGATGCTTTCAAGGGCAATAATCCTAACTTTCTCGTTGTTCCAAACTCCAGGACCTCCAGAATCGCTCAAGCAATGCACTGTGGATTTGAAGTTGTGAGATTGCACAATTGAAACTGTGAAATATCACGATTCCATATAATGGAATGAATGATTTGAGCTAGCGAATGAATATATGTTATTATATAATACACGTTGATAGAAGCGGATTCTCAGTACTTCTGCTGACCATTGACTGAACCTTTCCTGAAAAAGTATCGAAAGGAACTTGGCCAGTGAGACAAAATCACCCATCGTAACTCATTTCGTTAATTTCACGCCCATTAGACTTTTGGTCAGGAAACTCAAGTAATCACTTTCTAAAGTTGCAAAACTTGACCTTGGACCAAACTATGATTGAAATATGCAAGCAAGTTGACTTAGGCGGACAGAGAAGTTGGCTGTAATCCTTCAATAACCTGCAATAAATACTCTATCCTAAAATTAGAATAATATTCAGCTCCAATCCAAGGTAGGCGTAGTTTTTACCTGTCAAGGTAACTGTTAACGTCCTTGAGAAACTAATCTGCAACGTGTTTATAAACGTATCATGAGCATGAAGTATTGGCAGGTCATAAGCATAAAGTATTATCTAATCTTGCTATAAGTACACTACCGGTCAAAAGTTTGTATACACCCGAAAATCAATCTTTTACATCCATTGCTCGATCTTTTGCAGTAGATGTGTCGTAGAGGGTTCAATCCGGGCTCGTTCTAGAGGTCTTTTTACGTTCCTTGGAATGTTGTTCCTACTTTGTCCGTTAGGAGGACGGTTGAGGACGGTCCGTTGAGGACGATCGAATTTTTCTATTCCTTGTCAAAAAGTGTCAATTTTAACGATATTTTGCAAATTTTTGACTTCCTGCATCTCTGAGAAGAATCATCTTATGGTAAAAACCTTTTGGGATCTGGAGAAAAAAGTTGAGAGTTTCAGTAAGAATTTTGGAACGTTATCATAGGATTACTATAAAATTAGCCACGCATTGAGCTAGCCCCGCACAAGGGTAATCTGCAGTAAGGGCTTCAGACGCAAACATAAAAAATAAACGGTTTCGGCAGACTGAGTGATCCGCCTGAACACTATGTGACTGGAAATGGTGATACGCGTGGAATCACACCGTAGTGGACTTCAAAGTCTGATTTTTTGGCTCGTCACCGTCAGACGCATTGTGTAACGCTAACAAGCATATGACTTGAACACTCTTTTACGATGGATTTGAGATTTTGTGCCTCGCTGAACACACTCGGTGCGGTAAATACGGCCACACTGTACACATTCGGACCAGTATTTTCAATGATATGAAGCGCGAGGACCCGGATTTCCCGAGTTTTCCGAGGAGTACGCCATGCACGGCTGTATAGATCCGAGGGATGGGCGCCCATGGATGGTGCGAATGTACACTTTGGGTCTCTATCTACCATTTCCAAATGTTATTATCAAGGCACAAATTCTACTTGGCTCCTTGAATGGGTGCCCATCCCTCGGATTCGCTAGTGCACGAAGCGGACCCCTCGGAAAATTCGGGAAATATGAGTGCTTCCGCTTTACAAATTGGAAATACTGGTCCAAATTTGTACTTTGGAGCTATATCTACCAATCCCAAGTGTTTTTAGCGAGACACAAAATCTTAAATCTGCCGGAAAGGTGCGTTCAAGTCATATGCTTGTTAGCGTTACACAATGCGTCTGATGGTGACGAGCATTTCCAGTCCCGTATGGTTCAGGCGGACCAGTCAATCTGCCGAAACCGTTCATTTTTTATGTTTGCGTCTCAGGCCTTCATCGCAGATTACCCTTACGTGGGGCTAGCTCAATGCGGTGCTAATTTCAAAATAATTATCATAGATTGCTCTTAGTCCGAGAAGTTACTCTTTCTCCGAGGGAAGATTCCTGTCAGCAAGTGTCACCATAATTTGGAAATGATGAAAAAATATCGATTCCAGCCAAGATAACTCGATTTTCTGATATACATACTCTGTTATGAGATAGGAGCTACGAGGGTTGGAACTTCCATTCGAGAACACATGCATTCCTCGTCATTTTTGAGTTGTCATGACATTTTCGACAGAAATCTCTCCCTAGAGAAAAGGTCATATTCTGGACTAGGAACATGTTTCCATAACGTTTATTTCAAAGCTCTTGACTTCTCAGTTCAGATCTCACAAGATTCTTTGCGATGGAATGATTTCCCTCGATGATGCAAGACATCAAATATTTGGTGAAAAACCGCTAAAATTGACTATTTGAGAAGGGGTAGGAAAATTTCGGCACTCTGAACGAAAAAAGCAGAAAAAGCCTCAAAAACGTGAAAAGACCTTCAAAATGAAACTGGATAGAGTTCTGTATGGTCCATCTGTACCGAGCTATTGAGTAATGAAAATTGAAAAATTAATTCTCGAGCATACACATTTTTGACCGATAGTGCATCTGGAATAATTACTGGGGAAAACGTAAGTGTGCTCAGGTGTTGGATGAGAGCATAACTTCTTTTATACAATAGTCAACGAGCTTGCAAGCTCATCTCACAAAATAGTGAGACACCTCTTTAGATCTCCTTCCCCTACAAAATTCTAAGAGCCATTAAAAAGTCTGTCCACAGTTCAGCGTACCCTGACACGTGGTGATTTTTTCTCAGATTTTGTTGTTCCATCTCACTGTTCAGATGCAAAACATACACTGAGCGCAAGACGTTTTTCGACTTTACAGAGCCTCTGCGATTTCTTGCGATCGGGAATGAGCCGTGCTCGGGGGAAGCATCCAGATGTCAGTGCGCACGATATCTATTTGGTTCGCTCGCAGAAGAGACTCGCTGACTTTTGCCTCTGGATCCGAACGACCTCCGTCGTTCTCTTTCCAATGCGCTCTCTTCGATCGCTCTGGAATTGCCGAGGCTGAAAGAGAGACGTTAGTTTCGCGAGCGAGTTGCACTGGCGTGCGCTTAAATGGCACAGAGCGGACTCGTCGGTCATCCCCGTACCCTTCGTTTCTTGTGATTATGCTAATTCTTACGCTCTAAAATCTTCCCAGAAGGTATTATCTTTTAGTGCACTTCCCGAGAAAGGCGAGAGACCTAAACAGCGAAGCGCCGCAGAGACGCGACGATACATCACGTGCGTACACTAAATCGGAGCTTTTTTGCCATCCGACTGCGATTATGGCTCGGCAGCGCTGGCCGGACAGAAGAAGAGCGGAGACGAAGATGATCTTTGACTCGATTGTAGCCCGAGCACTGCTGTCCTTATTAGCGTGGAAAGTGGGCCCCTACTTAGAATACGCGCATCAGAGGTAACGATTGTGCGATTAGAGCGTCGGCTCAGGTGCCAATCTCGGCGTTTGTCATTATCCTCACTGTGGTACAATTATGACAGTGCGATTCAAGGTTCGAAGGTTTCGTCAGAGAAAACGAGGGTCATTTTTTCCGAGCCCCGTCTGGAAAGACCTATCAAAACATACACCTCATGCAAGGGCGATATTCGAGGTGATCTCGTTACTATCGAATTTGAAAAGGAAGCTCCTTTCAGCCCAGCTAACAAGTCCATCCTCACTTTTCTAATTCTCCAATAGAAGACTGTGTATTGCCACAAATGATCGGCACAATGGCAACATATGGAGGAAAATTCGCTCTATTGTGCCTCACCTGGCCATAATAGAGACTCAAAGACAACACTCAAGAATC